>SNVD02012909.1:0-71793 GCA_013180625.2 Boswellia sacra
AACATCACCATCTTGTAGTAACAAGAAAAAATCGTTAATCTGATATGTTTAGAATTTTCCACTTTATGTCAACACACATCTGAACAAATATACACTAAACATTTTTATTAAAACAAAAATTATAAACAAAAAAAAAAACCCTTGAACTATTGATGATCTATCACAATCTAAAACTACAGTACAATAAATTTAGATATCAAATCTAAGAATTTGTATGTATAGATATTGTTGACAAGCACATAAATTCCAACAAATAAATAGGTTGAAACCTTTGCCGATATGTATGATTTGAATAGCTTTATAATTATAGATGAGACCAATTATCATTGAATTTACCCATTATAATTACTTTCCAAATAAATGATTCTTTAGACATTTCTATAGACGTATTTTGAATTATGGACCATAAATTTCATTTATAATTTGTGAAAAATGTTTTCATATATTGACTTATAACAAGTTGCATTATTAAATTTTAAACAAATACTAATCAAAATAAACAAGCAAAGAAGAGAACAAATTTTAAGGTCACATGAAGCATCAATTAGAGCAAGAACACACGCTAGAGTTTTTTGTTTCAATTATAATGCATAGAAAATAAATAATAAGAATACCAAGGTAATTTTAGGTGAAGTATTTGTCAATAAACATTTATGCATCCTCTTTTGTGAAAACAGATAAAGGTGTTAACCTTCTGTTAATGGAATATAATTCTTACAATTTGAACAAAGGAAAGAGATACCATAAAATTCACAATTTTATGGCTAAACGAGTGCAGAATGTATAAAGCCACCATCCTCTCTTTATTGTTTCCAGAAAACTGCTCCTAAGAAACCATCGAAAACCCATATTCCAGTCTATTGGTAGCATATCATTGGCATTGAAGCCACAAATCCTAGTTACACACAGTCGTATTATTATATTAATATACCAAAGTTTAGTATAAAATGCTATGTTGCAATAATTTGTGGAGGCATATAATTATTTCTGGTCTTCATAGCTAATTATCTTTGAAGAATATATTACATATAATCTTCAGAAAGAAGCTCTATAATACATAGAAGTATTACAAAATAAATATTGGAAAATAGAATAATGTATTTATTCCCCAACAATATTCAGCTATCAAAGAATTGTCATATGTTTCTTCTAAGATAATTAACTTATGAAACTTTACAATGGTGATTTTTGGGAATTGGCAGAGGCGTTTTTAAACTTAAAAGTCTGACATTGGCAGAACTTTAATCATGAAACATGTGGCTAAACTACAATGATAAGAATGATTTCCCAACTTCAGCTACTGACTATTGTAACATGTTTGACTACTCAACCTAAGAGAGAATGAAATTAGGACTTTTTTTCATACTCACAAGGCTGAAAACTCAACTTCCTGGGTGTAACGACGATATGCTACAAAAGTACTATCACTTGAAAAAGAACCAGAATTGAAACAGGTGATTCCAGTGTATTTGAATGCCTTCTGCTCGCTTCGATCGCTTAAAACTATCTGTTTGATTGAAACAAATGTCAAAAATATATGATAAACGAAAAAAAATGGCAATATCTTTGTGCATTTCCAATGTCATCAAAATTGATTTTTAAAAAATTGTGAGTCTATTTTTAATACATGTGTGTGTGTGTGTGTGTTAAATTTTATTAGAAATTAAACGCTTAATTTTGTTTCCCATACATAGCACAAGATATGAATCAAACTCTTCTTATTTGTTGAGCCAATAAATGTTTATCCACAATCACAACTTTAAGATGTTAAATCCAATACTTTCTTGACTTGAATGGTAAAGGAGTGATTCACCCATTCAAAATAATCTGGTTGGATTTAATCTTTTAAGCATCCAGATCTCATGAGAGACAAATCTAGAATGCATTCTACTACCATTCTTTGTAATCAAGTAATGATAAGTAGTAAAGCATTGCAATGCAAAACATTATATTTGTTAGAAGCATGAATTTAAGATGTGAGTAATACCGTATGTGGAGTTGGATATGGATGAAGAGAGTGATCTTAATTCCAGATAATTAGTTGCACCATCAGAGGGAGTGGACGCAGATGACTTTGGTGATTTATGGCAGCAATAAGCTGCAGCAGAAATTCAAAACCATCAGCTGGATGACCCAATATCCAAAATTGATAAGTCAATCTGCAAATTTGTCTTGGTGGGTTGGGGAAAGAAAAGTACATGATCAAAAGGATCATCAGTTTCCTCTGAAGATGGAGGAATCAAACATGAACGACGAATTCTGTACAGCAGATCCTGATGAAAAAACACGATTTATTGGGTGTAGAACTTGATTCTGTATTTGACACAAGAATTGATAGCATGTTAATGAAATTAGATACACAGAGCTGCTATAGCCAATTCACAAGACACTATACTTTCAAGAGCAGTAGCAATTTTATAAGAAGAGCATCCTTATAATTAACAAATTCCATGCAGTTCACAGAACATATAATTCAAATAACATTAAGAGAGAGATGAATGGAGAATGTTCTCAGGAGGAAACTAAAGTTATTTCATCAATGTTTCAATGGTCAGAGATTAACCTGCAAGGATTACTGGAAAATATGGCATTCGGGATGTAATTTTGAAGCTCTTCAGTTAGATATTTTGGTAAAGCGCACCAGGGAAGAACGGTTGATGGACCTGAAATCATCAAAAAGCAGAAGTCTCAAGCAACATTACCATATGTGTCAAAAAATTGAAGAAGCACACAATAGTCAATTTAATAAACAAAAACCAATTGTGCTCTGTTAGACGTGGACGGGCTTCAATCATTTTCCCAAGCTTGCCAAATTGTAATCTACATATCCATATTGCAGGTTATTGTTTTTAGATTTTAAAAATAAAGCTTTCTTTAAAAAATTTAAAAACACAAAACAACACAAAATCTATAACACCTCACCTGAGACTCCAATAAGAATGAAAAGAGAGGCTACATGGGTGAGAGCAAAAGTTCCCCATAAATACAAATAAAGAAGGAACCACCTCCACACTCTCAAAACCATCAAGGACAACCTCCAGCTTTCCCATAACCTTCTTTAAGGACAAGATAGTGATATGATTAAACCAAGGTATTCAAAGAAAAGAGGGGAAACAAAGGAAGTAGAGATTGTGTTTCACCTCTTCATTATCCAACCAAATGTCAGAGTATGAGAAACATGTCATTCATTGCTCTCTTTTCAAGATCTGCAAGTCTGAGCTATAGAAAGTGTATAGGAAAATCATGACCATAAACTTATAATACCCTACAGCTACAGTCAATTGTAAAGAATGAATTGAATAAGTTATCTCCAAACTGATAAAGGAAAAGAATGAAAGGATACAGTCCCCTCTTTTGATAGTGTACCACCACCAAAGAAGTGATGTCCCACGAGTAGCTTCAGTGACTTTTCTCTGTCCTCCAATGGGGGAAATCCACAGGTAATTACCTTCATGACAAAACCACTACTAGAATTTCTGAAATCAACAACATTAATCCTAATGGGCCTCTCCAAAGTTGCATCCAGATGCTAGTAAGGGAAACAGAACTATATTCTTAAGAATCTGTAGAAAATTCTGTCACATGAATTTGCAGCAGCATTAAAAATAAAACATTGATGCTTAAGTTGAAATTATGATAGCCAGAGGATAAGCTAAGAATTCAGCCCTATGTTTGGCCTTTTCTTAGAGCAATCATAAATACTCACACGAAGGCAACATATCTACTTTATTCATAATGATTTAAACGACGACAAATGGTCAACATAAAAGCTTTTCCAGAAATATCAGGTTATAATCTCTATAATCAAGACAGTTCCATAAACATTTAGCAGATATGAAGTGTAAGACATTTGATTTCCAAGTCAAGACCGAAAGCTTGGAGAGATTTTTTCAGGCTTATCACCCACAAATATTCCATACAATAACAACCACCCAGTGGTTATGGTACCACCTAATTGCATTTACTTTATCGAGGAGAATCAACCTCATTCAAAACTTAATCTTTTAAAAGTCAAAATTTGAGAAAACTTGTTTTTTGACCACTATTACAGCAATAAAAAATATTGAATACCAATCCAAAATAATAGTCATTGACCACCATTCTTCAAATTTCAGATAGCTACAAGGTTTTGCAACTTGGTTTTAAAAATATTGAGATTCACTGAATATGAATCACTAAAGCATTAAGCAATCTCTAGGAGGCCCCTGAGAATTAGTTATTTAAAACTCCAAAAACACCCACACTCCTGGGGCTCTTCAAATACAGTTAAAATACCCTCTTTTGACATATAAGAAAAATTTTGGTGTTAATTGATGAGGACAGGGGGTAGGTCAAGTTAAAAGAAAAGGAGAGAGATGTAGACAGAGGAAATGGGAGAAATAATAGAAGAAATTTAGGGAGAAATTGAGTGAAACTGAGGGAGAAGACAATCTTTTTACAAAAAGATCAAAACCAATAATAACCAAGTCTGAAAATAACATAACTAAAGGCTCCTATTTATAAGACCTTAAAGTATAGTTCTACTAGGAAATATAATTATATTAGGAAATAGAATACTAATCCTAGTTTAATTAGAAAATACTAAAATTAAATTCTAAGCAAAATAGTAAACTATTAATTAGGAAAATAACTCAAATTAGGATTACTCCCAATTTAGGAAGTCAAAATCCCTAATTTATTAAAATCCCTAAAATATAATTGAAATCCCTAATTTATTCCTAATATGTTCTATATCATTAATATTTCCAACTGGGTTTCTTGGCAATATAAGATCAAATTGATCTCTAAATCAGCACAAGATTGAACAAATGGAACTATGAGGGTGAAATCCTCTATGTCAATTTTCTGACTACGCTGAGCTTTTCAAAATAATTGTGGAGTAAGTTTAATCATTTTGAAACTTGGAAACTAGGTATTCACACAAAAAGTTATCAAAACTTTACGCCTAGTGTGTGCTACCTACTAATTTCTATTTTCTTATCATGGACAAAAAATTAATTTTCCTTTCACAACAACAACAAAAGTAACAAATGAATAAACTAAAATTAGGTTTAATTGTAATTATGAATAACAAATTTTCAAAATCTTCTATGCATTAATATGAAATAAAAAAAAAAAAGCATAGAATTGATTAACATGCATTTTATGCACATTTTATTTCTAAACACTACAAGTTTTTAATACTGTACAGAACTAAATTCATGGTTTTTTTCAAGCTGTTGTTTACTCCAGAATTAACAAAACCCTAACAATAGTTGTAGTTTGACACTAATAAAGGTATCAGACTTTTAGTCCCTTAAATATAAACATCAAGCTGTATGCACAATGATGCTGTAAATGAGTCTTCATGTATGTTCCAGCGTTTATTAACTATTAAAATTAGAGATGAAAATGTAAACTTCTAAGAAAATCTTTTATCAAAAAGGCATAAAAGACCTGTACCGAAGCACATTTTTATCAGCTTTCTGACATGCAAATTTTCCATTAGAAGTGACAAAAAAAGCAGTAAATATAATATTTATTATACTTACAGCCAAGACTACAAATGATTAGGTTTTTCTGTTTGGTTATCATAATGGAATTTAATGTCAATACTACACATTTTTAATCAAAATTATGCCGTTAAATGCTCATACATGCTTGTATAAGTTCAAACATAAATCATTTCTTCAATTCTTATCTACCAATAATAATGAAAAGAATAATAAAATGATATTTTATCAAACATTTCTGGTTGTATCATTAATTATTAAACCCAGCCAGATAAAATAATTAAGTAGGTAAGAGGTAAGACATCAGAATTTTGGCAAAAAGTGTGTAATACCCTAAATTTCGAAAGACCATGGTACACTTTTATTACAATATACATATGCATATGTGTGTGTGTGTGTGATGTGTATGTGTAGTGTTAGATGATGTTATAATAGAATAGTGATTTGGGGTGGTTGGTGAAAGATTTATGAAGTTAGGGCCTCAAAGGAGTTTTCCCGTCTAAGCTTATCTGTAAAAACCCCCCAGCCTCTAGAATTTTCATTTATTTCTATCTTCTCTACCAAAGAGCTCCAGCACACTCTCTTGCTTCTTCCCTCTACTTGTCAAGAAATTTTGAAGAGAAAGGAGTTACAAGGTAAAAATCTATCATTCTCTTCAATCTCCCTCTCGTGTATATGAGTAATTGAGTAGGAATCTTGTGGTTTAAGTTAATTTATACCTTGTATGTGCTGGAATCTTGATAGGAAAAGTGAGTTACGAGTGTGGCATGGGATTACTAAGTAAATTCGGTGAGTAAGAGAGAGATAGAAATAGAACTTGGGTTCAAATTCAGTGCAGCCTACACATTGCGCAGCATAGGAAATGAAAATTCTTAAAAATTGTAGAGTAGCTGCTTGGCTTTGAAATTTTTACAGGTGAAAATAGACATGTCTAGGTGTGTGTGAAATTTGGAATTACTCAAAAATTCATAGTATATGATTTTTAATGAATTTTTGAATTTCTGGTTCGAAATTTATGCTTCCCCTGTTTTAAAACAAGGCATGTGGAACGAAAATTGTTTGAAGGGTGAAACAATTACAAAAATGCCTGATTTTTAGTGTGATAACCCTTTAATATGTTCTCTTTGAGACTGGAAGTTTTCAAGGTCGTTGAAGCCTTGTATGAATTATGGTGATTTTTCAAATTTAGACTGGTAAAACTGAAAATTCCAATTTTCAGAACAGAGCAAATAGATTAAATTATATTTGACCGCCTTAAACTTAGTGAAAAGTAGTGATTTTCATTGAGATCATGTAGGGACACGTCATTTATTGGACTGTAAAGTTTGGTAAGGATTTGAGTTTTGTTGAGACTTGAGGAAATTTTCAAAGTCGAATTGCTTAGCTAGTAATGCAGATAGGCAAGAAGCTAAGGTGTGCTACGTTGGGTGAATTCTAAGAGCATACGCTTTCAATTTGATTCGATAATCTAAATAAGGCATGTTACATGTGTATACATGTGATTTACAAATTTGGGTAGACTATGAGTTAGGTTTTGACTTCTTAGAAAATCAGTCAATAAAATGTGTGAAAGATTGAGTCAACAAAAGTATTTGTTTTATGTTATTGAACAATGATCCTTAGAGGACTTGTTATGATTTTAGGTGGGATTAAGGACTCTACAACGGAAATCTCATAAGGTAAGTAAGCTGAACTTTCTGAGGGCACAATAAACTATGGTCATGCGCGTGTTTGTCATGCGCGTGTTTGACTCTATAATGTATAAGGCATATGCATATGTTTTGATCGTATAATGTGTTGAATGGGAAGTAGTACTGTGACTTGGAGATGTGAGAATTGGGATCATGAATCCATGATCTGAATGTGATGTGTTGTGATATTTGGAAAGGCTCTAAGGTTAAATATGATGTGTGATGATATTTGAAAAGTGCACTTAGAGCTTCATTTTGTGATTAAAATTGGAATTGTGATACATGAATGGAATGCCAAACTTTGGGACATTGAATATCCATTTTGTAATTGTGTACACTTATGAATGGGGCACCTCTTGAAGTTGTATGTATGAGCTACCTCTTGAGGGTCACAAAGGCCGCAAAGTGCCACACACAACACAAAGTGTCGTAAATAAGAAAATGTGTAAAAAGTGAATGTGTTTATTCCTAATGAGAGTCACCTCTTGAAGTTGTGTGTGTGAGCTACCTCTTGGGGGTCACAGTGACCTCAAAATGCCACACGCAACACAAAGTGACACAAATAAAAGAATGTGGTATAAATATATGAATTCGAAAATGTGATGTGAGAATGTAATATAATTATGTGTTTTTAAATATGGAATGCTATATAGTATGTGTGATGCTAAAGTTGTATTATATTGAAATTTATTTGAGTATAAACATGTGTATGTGAATGATTTTGTGTATGTGTATATGTGACATGAAAAAAAAAAAAAGGCCATGTTGGGAAGTGAAAATGAGTTGTGCAAATTGTGTAAAGTGAATGGTCTAGGGACATGTTATATACATATAAGTGAAGGAAATGAGCTAAACAAGATAGGCCAAACAGAAAATTGGCGCCGTTGCGCCATATATATTGTGCAGGAGTGCAATTTAGCTATTCAAATTCAGCCCAACCACAAAATTGGTGCTCCTGAGCCACTTTCCTTGTGCAGTAGCACATGAACAGTAATTTCTGTGTTTTGTCTTCTGATACAAGTTATTGTTGCTTGTACCCTAAGAAATGAACAGCAATAACACAGTAACTCAATTTTTGGTTGATTAATGACTGTAGCATTTTGAAATGGCTTACTTACTGAGTTTTACTAATAAATTTATTGTGTACCTCAGGTGACCACTAGTTCTGAAGACTGTTGGAGGATTTTTGGGCACAAATGACAAAGTTCCCTTGACAACCACGGGCCGCTGCAGCCTTATTTATTTTGTCGTTGTATTTTGATAGGACATTTTTATGTTTGTATATATATATATAATTTGATATAATGTGGTTGTGACATGAAACTTTGTTTCTAGAGAAATGAAAGTTGATCTTTGGTAAATTACTGTGATTTTTTCATAAATTTGACTATTGTTTGCTGAACTTTGAATGAGTGATATTAGAGGCGTGACAAAGTGAGCAGGACAAAATGGAGGAATTGAAAGCTTAACAAGACTCAAAGAAGAACCAAGACTATAATGGATAAAGGAGGTGAAAAAGCCATGATATTATACAAAGAAGAAATAAAGTCCTTTAAGAGAAAATAATGATGTACATCCATGACCCATGGACTTAACATTATATGATCCAGTCAGTCTACAGATACATTATTAATATATGCCATTATCCGACAACCGATGACTAAAAGGTATAATTGTTTAAGGAACCTAGCATAGAAATTACCGTGCTATTTAGAGGTGACAGGGAACTTTACAGATGGTATAAAAAAATTGACTTCTCTATAACAACTTTGACCAGTAAGCATTAAGCTAGAGCTATCAACAAATGGTAACGGTTATTAACAAAATTATAGGCATTTCAGTATGTCATGAAAGGTCAATACTGCTAAAAAAGCATATAGCAATTTAAGAAATAATTCTCAAAAAGTGAAATACATGAATAAGAACTATTACTAGGAGGAAATACATCTCTTACCTGAAAAATACGCTCTATAAGCATCTCAACTTCAGCTAACACAATAGTGTTTTCTGAAAAAAATCCTGTGGTGATTTTGTAATAATTGTCAAGGAAATTATGATTTGTTATCTCAATTATAATAGCATCAAACCATCAGTTCCATAAATTTGCATATTCAAGAAAAAATTTAAATAGTAAATCATAACCTATGCCACTGTCATAATCTATTCTGAATATACTCTAGCTAATAAAGTAGACTTTTGTCATTTTTCTTTTCCTTCATTCTCAGTTGGCAACAAAAACAATAAACCAAATAAATAACTGGACAAGTTTCTGGACAAATAGAGACAAATCAGCTAAGGTACTAACTCAGAGTACAACAGGCAATACTATAGTGGCTTCAAATTTGAGAAAAACCAAATAGAGATAAAGCAAAAAGAAAACTAATTTTACTTAAAGTATTCTTATAAACAATTTCTTGATAAGAAATAGATTCTTTTGAAAAGTAAAATTATGACGTACTAGCTCCAACAAATGATAGAACAAGAAATTGGGTAAAGGATATTGCTTTGGATAGATCAATTTCCACTGAAGCTGTAAGGTCTCCCAAGTAGAAGTGACCATCCTCTAACTGAGATATTACACCCATGACCCATCTTCTCCCCGTTCGCTCAACAAGAGACTGAATGGTGGAAATCTGTGCAACAACAAGAATAAAGCCATGTTTTCATGTTGAGAGGTGTGAACTGAATAAGACAATAGAGAGAGACAGAAATAAAGAGAAGAACAAGTGAACAACCTCACAGCTTCCAAATTCTGAGGTTTCAACATCAAAAGAAGGCCTAGAAAAATGTTGATCACGAGAGACCCTCTGGAGCAGCAGCAGAAACCTATCTCCATACGATGCTGCTTCTGCAGAAGCAGCCCCATGAATAGGCAGGCTGCCTGTATGCCTATGATCAAAACAAAGTCAATTAAATGCCCTCAATTACCAAACAAACAGATATTTTAAATAAGCTAATCCACCCTGGACACTTTAATCATCATTCATTTTCTCTAAATTTTTCAAATTTGATAAATATGCAATGTTGGAAACACTATTTTAAGCCAAATTGTTAAATAGAAAATACTATTCAAAATGATATTACCCATGTCAATCTAGTTTCCCATTAAACAGAGGACAGCAAATTAAAAGAAAGAAAAATGTTAGATAACAATAGCTAACAATAGCATATAGTGTATCTAAGCACTTTTTTCACAACATCAAACGCTTTTTCAAATAGTTAAGAGAGTCTTCACACAGGTTTAAAAGCAGTTATCAGATTAAAAAAAAAGAAAAATAAAAGTAAAATAAAAGACCAAGAATTTCATGATCACTTTTTCAGAAAGTAATTCTATTTAAAAACACTCAAAAACACTTTCTAGAAAAGTAAACTCAAATGTGCCCTTATAAATAAGATAAATTGCATAGTATAACATAACATACTGATAAAACTGTTTCTTGATAGGATCGTAATAGAACTTGGGAACCAAAAAGACATCAATTACGCGAACACCAGAATGATTAGAAATCGAGCTAGGATCCTCCTCAGTGGCAGCCTCAGCTTCCAATAAAAGACTGATAACACGATGCACTGACTCCCCATATATTATAGAAGATTTCACAGCAAATTCAACATAACAATCAATACATAACAAGATCAACGGTGAAAATAAATTAAACAATTGGCATTTCTAATTTCCCCACTTTCAACGCGATTCAAACAAAAGGAAGCAAACAGAAACTTATAATAAAATGACTCTCAAATCCAACTCCATGAGGAATTTAAAGTAAATGCATTCAAATTTTAAAATAAATCTTGCCCTAATTAGATAACAAACATTTTGAAAAAAATAATAATAATAATAATAAGTAAATAAAAAATTCCAACTAAAATTTTCTACCCTAATTTTTTCCAAAATCTAAACAAAACTGCAATTCAACTCATCAATTCGGTTATTTTGAAATGAAATGGAGTTAGAGATAGTGAAATGATGCTTAAATGACAAAAACACGAGAAATTGAAACTGTAAATACAAGTCTCGCTCTAATTAGACAACAAATCATTTTCTACCCCAATTTTTTAGTCAAAATCTAAACAAAGGAGAAATTGAAGTTATCGTGAATTACAGGATTCGTTTTCGAGCTGATCGAGGAGGAGATCAATGGCCTCGTGTTCGGCGTCAGGAAAACGATCGACGAAGGAAAGGATTTCGTCCAGAGCTTCGATTTTGAGGCCGTAGCCTCCGATCTTCAGCTTCTTCAGTATCTTCTTTCGCGTTTGTGCACTCGTTTTGGCTCTTGCGCAGCGTTCGCTCACTCTGGATCTTGCCTCTGTGCTACTGTTTTTCCCCTGCTCGCTTTCGCCCTGCTTTTGAGCGGGAAATAAACGGCGGGAAAATTATTTAGTAAAAAGGACGTTCCGGGTGAACCCTAAACGACTACCCCATAGTCTAACGGTGTCATGCTCCGTTAACTCTGTAAAGATTTTTATGAAGGACAATTTTGAAATTTACTCAAGGTTTCTATTTTATTATTTAACCCGTTAATACGGTAAAGTGGAAAAGATTTTATAAAGGTTGTGTCTGTCCTTCTCAAAACCTCTCCTCTTAGGGGTTACCGGACTGGGAGGTTATTGATGAAATTGGATGTCACAACGCTATCAATATAAAGTTAGAAAATAATAATAATAATAATCAATATTTGTGAAACATATATTAAAAACATAAAATAAAAAAAAAAATTGCTATGGTTTAATTTGTAGACTGAAGAAGAAAACCGCTGGACCTGAAACTTTTAGTGAGACATGACTGTACTTAGAATTTGCACGAGAGGATGGCTGCGACTGGGCTGAGCAAATGAAAATTCAAATTGAAAGGGTCACGTCAAACCTAGTTCTCTATTTTGCTTTTATGGAGAAATTACATTCAGACCCTTATTATAAGGACCCATCAGTCTGAGCAAATACTAAATAATAAGGAAAAATTAAAAAAATAAACACTTTTAGGGGTCTCAAGTGAAATTTAGATACACCCTAAAAAATTTTCGTGTCATAGACACTTTCTTCGAAAAATGACTAAAATACCCTTTAAAATTCAATTTATTCATAAACTCTTTATTTCCCTCTTTCCTTCACTTACCTCTTCCTATTTCAATAATTGTGTCCTATTTCCGTAACCGTTTATTGTTATCCAGCTTCCAATAACCCTCGACACCATCGAAAACGCAGCAAGAGGAACGAGAAACTTATCCTGTGTTTAGAGATTTGGGGTAGATTTTAAGAATTTTGAATTTGGGGATTTGAGTTTAAACTCGTATTTTGTATTTATTTTGTGTTTATGGGGTTAAACGAAGTGTTATTTAATTGATTTTTTTGTTTGATGTGCGTAAAAATGGTGAAAATCGACGCGTTTCGTCGTGACGAAGAGGATACTCGACATGTCGAGTCCTGTCGGATGCTTCAACCAACACTCGCCATCATCGTCGGTGTTCACTCGAAACTAGACATAACATGTCGAGTCTTGTTAGATGCATGAACTGACACTCGATATAAAGTGTCGAGTCTTATCGGATGCACAAACTGACACTCGCCATCAAGGCATTTTCGAAGACTCGACACGTTATGTCGAGTGTCGGTCTGTACATCCGACAATACTCGACACGTTATATCTAGTGTCGAGTGAACACCGACGATGATGGCGAGTGTCGGTTGAAGCATCCGACAAAATTCGACATGTCGAGTATACTATTCGTCACGACAAAAATGCGTTTTTTTTTTTAAGTTTGAGTCTCAAAGAACATTTTAATCATTTTTTTAAAAAAGTGTCTATGACATAAAAATTTTTTAAAATGTATCTAAATTTCATTTACGACTCTTAATTTTATCTATTTTTTAATTTTTCTTAATAATAATGATATGATCCTTTCTTCTTTTTAAAAGAAAACTTTACAATACCGGATATAAAGACTCTATACCCTGCTCGTAAGTTGTGAATAACATATTTGAGATTAGGGAAATCAAGGTTTGGCGAATTTCACCTTCATCTCTCAGGTTTCAGAAATATACACTGCACTAAACTAACATCCTGCTCTCAACTGATGAAACGGAAAGGGAGTGACTGAAAATGGCAGAATCCTGTCTCAGAGCGTAAATGACTGTTTTATCCTAGTTGAAGTCAAATGAGTCCAAAAAGTAATTAATATTTACATTTATCTAACTAAGTAAATGATTATTTAATATAGAAAATATTACAATTTACCCTTAAGTTTAAGCTAAAATAAAATTTTCCCTTAAAAAATTGGGAATTGTAAATTGTTTCCTGGATTTCGAATTTTTCCATTAATTTAATCAGCATAAGGATAAAATAGGAAAAAGATTAAAACAAAGATCTGTACAATAAAAATAATTCCAAATAATTAATAATGGTTAAAAAATTATTGAAAACATAATAAAAATATATTAAATATATTAAATAATAAATTACTATAAATTAAAAAATGGGACACCAGATGTGCTCTCTTTTTCGTTTCTCTCACCTGCCCCACCAACCATCCAAAGTTCCATCTCTCCTTCTCAGTCTGTAAATTCTTCACAAAATAGAAGCCTGCAAATTTTTTACCCCACACAACACAACACCTCTCTTCTCTTTCTCCACTTCTTCTATTATGCACAACAACCAGAGAAAATGCCCGAACCGGACGAAGACAACCACTCCTACGGCCCTTTCAAGTCAAAGGACGTTATGGTCTCCATCATCGACTTGGACGTCATTGATCTCAACCTCAAGCAATCCTTGACCTTAGATTAGATCGACCTAGTCTCCCTTTTCTTACCTCTGAGCATCCTTCTTCTCCTCTCTGGGTCGTCTCTGACGCTTACCGCAATGACAGATTTGTTTGTTTCACTTCCGATTTGTTGGTTATTATTGACTCTGTAACTGATTTCATTTTCGAAATTTTGTTACTTCACTGCTTTCAATTTTTGGTTTGGTGATTTCTTCCATGCATTTTAGTTTGTATCAATTTTGGATCAAAGAAGCCTTTGTTCGATTCTGAATTCTCTTGTTTTCTTATTATTATTATTATGATTATTTAATGGAGTTCTCTTGTTTTCGTCTGCTCAGGTGGTGAATTTTGGGAATTTGAATACGAGGGAGGTGGTTTGTGAGGTTGTGGAAGTTCTCTCAAACAGGTGAGCTTTTCTTGTATGTTCCTTGTATATGTGTCATGAATGCGTAATATATTATTCTTCCAAACTGTATGTCTTGAACCATATATATTACTATGATAGTTTATGTAATTATCTATCATAGTAATATATACAATTTTGAATGAATTTGTGCTTCTTTTGGAATCTTGTTTGTCTACTTTATTGCTACTTTTATATCAAATTAAATAAATAATTAGTTGGTGACGCTAAGCATTCTGGTTATTTGGAAATTGAGCTGATGCATTACATTGAAATATTTGAAGTTTCATTAGAGTTGATTTAGGTTTTTTTTTTTTTTTTTTTTTTCCCTTATTTGCTTTGGGGTGTTATGTTGAGTATTGTGTTTTTCTAAAGCAAAATTATAATGGTGCTCTGAAAAGATGGTACTGCAGGCAAGTTGCAGAATTGGTTATACACACTCCTTTCATGACCACCACCCTGCAATCATAAATCCATTTTTGTAATCAAACAAGATAAAGTGGTAGCACATAACATCAATATAAATATGCTCAAAACCATATAAGTAACTTTTGTTGGATTCAAAATTGGTCCAAGAAGGGTCCAGCAATTACCTAAGAGAGCATGGGACCTCAGATAACAATTCTGATTGCAAATACAAGAAAAGAAACAGAACCATTTCATCAAAATTTATTGCATATTCACATTGCCAAGATCATGAACGAAAATTCAGAAATTATCATTGGAACCAAAGCCGAAATTTATGGCAAAAACAATAGATTGTAAACAACTAAAGGAACTGATTCTCACCAATCATTAGTTAATGAAACCCCAGATCTCAATCAGGTTAATAATCATAAGAAGGTAAATCCAAGGGCAAAAAATTGCAAATGTGAACATTCATAAGGCTTCAAGATTAAGATAACATATAAAGTGAAACTCACATTGCTTGATGACATTGAAGGGATCAAGGTGCCACCATTGCTAGATGGAATAGGGAACATGGATGGTGATCCAGAGCCTAATCTCTGAGAAGGGATACTGAGCTGCTCATAGAGAGCCATTTTGTTCCTTGGAGGTGGCCTTGGTCCTCCTTTGTCTGCATCATTCACATGAAGCCTAGGAAACATAGGACCTGTAACCTTTCCCTCATCTTTTCCTCCTCTCATATTTGCTCTGTGCTAGTCCTTCACCACAAATTCCACTCTCCTAAACTATTTTTCTCACCAATTTCACAACAAAATCTCATTTCCGTCAAACTTCCAAACTCAATTGCTCAAATGCTCAGAACACAAGTCTTTTATGGTGAAATTCAACCATCAACAACCCAACAAAAAGTCCTCTCTCAAATTCACAACACCCCAGATCAACCCACCTCAACTAAACAAATCCTGTGGCTCAAAACCATAAAAAAACAAACAGAACAAAAAGCACAACAGGTTCACAAGCAACCAAAACCAACCCACTTCACAAAACCAATTCCTCAGACCAAAAATTCGAGAAACCTACAACAATAACTCGAGAATCTCACACTCTCAACCAAAATTCAGAACCCCTCAGCAAAAAAGCAAAACCATTGGCAACAACATCTAAGGTAAGGAAACAAAAACAAAATAAACAAGAAAAGCACTGAAAAGAGATCAGATAGAAAGATGTTGTCAGAAAGGATAGATTCTACTGGCTACAACGAGAGGGTTGCTTTGGAAATTCCACAACAACAAAAAGCTAACATGGGAACCCAATAAAAATAACAACAAAGAGATGTGGGCAATGTAGGACCCAAATAAGTGGATAGAATCACAGAACTGAAAGACCCCCTTTATCCTCTACAGTACTTTGCATGTACAATACCTTCAACAAGGCTAGGAACTCTCGGATACAAGCTGACCTGAAAGGTGGTCATGAAAGCTTGTTTCTAAACCAGCTAAAGAACTGAATTAGACTATTGGAGCTAGCCTTCTTGTAGGAGTGTGTTGATTAACAGAGATTAATGATCATCTTACTTTGCAATATGAATGGTTATGTAACAAACATAACTAAATACAAAGGCTCTAAAACCAACCTTGTTTGTTGCCTTTTTTTGTATATATTGCTGCTAAATCACGTGAAATCAGTTCATTTGACTAATTGACAATATTGCTGCTAGGCCTAGGCAATATTGTATATATTAATATTAATAGTACAAACTGTCGCTGGTGCTTTAATATTAAACCCCATCTCTCATTAGTGTAATAACAACTTATCAATCATATTTTACACTCGAGGCAAACCAAGGCAAAAGAGAAACACTAGAGTGAATGTGCAACTGAATCCATGTGTAGCTAGCTCTTCTATATTGTTAAAACTGAATCCATGTGTATAATAATAACTGAATTAGCTTCATTAGTTTCCAAAGATATATGGACAGTCAGCACCGATCTCTTTGAGTTATGAATTCTGTGTTGGTTTTATTGAATTGGTTTTCATTACTCTAGGAATGATTTTGACTTGTATGCTTATATTCATTTGATTCGTTTTTAATTGAACTTCTTTTTATATATAGATGTCTCAAAATTCTGAGAATAGTAGGGCTAATTGGACTGATCCCATTCAAAGAAAACAATTAATTGATCTTTGTATCCAAGAGGTGAATAATTTTTGTTTTATTCATATTGTTTACTCAAACTAATAATTGTTTTTGTAAATCAATATTATCTAGTTGATGCTGCATACACACACACGAGAGGATTTATGGCACCGTATCGTCATATTCGATATTGGTTAAAAGACTTTCGTTTTGGTGGTCGAGCAAATGGAAAAGAGGAAACGTTCAACCATTGTCATGCCAAACTTCGAAAGATGTCAATTGCAGATGTATTATTTTCTAAATTTGATGATAAAGAAGTTCAACTAGAGGATGAGGAAGCATATCAGAATCAAATACCAACCACAAGTCAATCCAATAGAGCATCAGAGCAAGCTTTTATGCACCAACTTCGGGACCAAATTGCTAATCAATTATTTCAAGCTTATAATTAAATTTTTATGGTCTTGCTACATTGAAGAATTTTAATAATTATAGTGTTGAGATCGGTTTATCTATTACTTACATTGTTTTGTTATTTTTATTAACGTAGTTTAGTTAAAATAACTAATTTAAAGAAAACTTGGTCAATAATTGATAAGAATAAATTTAAAAAAATATAATCAATTAGAAATTAAAAAAATTATTAATTAAAATATAATTAATAAATATTAAATTTATAATTATTTATAATTTTGATTTAATTTTATTAAATTTTTAATTTTTAAAGGATTGTAAGAAATATAATATTAACTATTTAAATGAAAAAGAATTTTTATTTTATTTTAGTAAATATTTATTTTTTAAAGGTTTGTAAAAAATATAATATTAATTATTTAAATGAAAAAGAATTTTAGTTTAATTTTGTTAACTATTCAATTTTTAAAGAATTGTATAAATATAATATAAACATATTACATTTCAATAAAGGTAAAAAAGTCATATTAAAGATAAAATATTTCTTTGTCACTTTTTTTAAGTGGTATCTAAAAGAGCAAACAAACATCCTATTAAGTGGTATAAATTAAGTCCTAAAAAGTGTTTAGATTTAAAAAGTGTTAAGTAATTGAAACAAACACAACCTAAGAGTTAATGATTTTTTTAAATATAAAATTAGTTTTTTAAATATTTTAAATAAATTTTCTTTAATTAAAGGGTATTAAATTTATATCACAAATTAAATCTTCTCTCTCCTGCTTTACCGACCAAGTTAAAGAATAAATTCGAAATTCAAAGAGTAAATTTGCAATTATCAATCTCTCAATAGAATTCTATTTAAGCTTAACCTCAGGGGGTGAACTGTAATGTTCTCTTTAATATTTAATTCATTTTTTTTTTTAATTTTCTTGATCCTTCGTCCAACTAATTTCATTCCCACTCCTTTGTACTCAAAACAAATAGTAAATTGGGTGATAATTGGAAAGTTGATGAAGAAGAAAAAGATATAGAAACTTCAATTAAAAGTTTTACACACCACAGTCCCAAACCTCAGCCATAACACATCACAATCCCAAACCTCAATAATACACACCTTTATCACACAACAGACATTAGCTGCAAATCTTAGCTCGAATTGGTTGTTAAAAGAGAAGAGATGTGTTACATTCACATTAACTAAGTATGAGATTAATTGATGGTATTGCTAAAATCCCACATCAACTAAATATGAGATTAGTTGGTGGCTTATAAGCCTATGAACACCCTCCCCTTAGAAGCTGATTTTTAAGAATAAGTTTTATCCATGGGTTTGTAACAATTGGTATCAGAACCAGGTTAAGCCTCAATAGTTTCTTCACCCACTTCATTAGACACATCCATTACTTGATCAATCTTGATCATGACTTTTCAGAACAACACAATCATTATTTTACTCCTCAATTCTTGTTAACTTATTGAGAATGCTGTTATTGATTCCTCCAACTTTTGAACTCGCTTCTCAAGTCTTTGCCAAGCATGGTGATCCATGTCTGAACACAATGTGTGTTCCATGCCTTGCTCTAATACCAAATGATTCGAACGTAAAAATGGATTGGTTATTTCGAGAGAACCACTCTCCAAAACCAAATAGATTTCATAAATTCTTCAATCTCCTCTTTGTTTTCATTATTGAAGGGTTTAAATACAAATTCAAATACAATCATAAAAGGATAAGATAAACACAAATAAAATAAATAACAATTATTAAATCTAAAAAATGATAACAACTTATTTCACATAACCTCATAATCCTAATAAAACTACTCAAATTCCTATGTAACTTTATCGTACCAAACATGATCTTCCATAACTACCCATGATCTTCTGGGATTCGTAACATTTGGTGCGCCAAATCATTGTTACAAACCCATGGGTAGCACTCATCCTTAAAACCTGGCTTGTAAGGAGAAGGTGTTCATAGGCTTATAAACCACCAACTAATCCCATTCTCAGTCGATGTGGGATCCTAGGAACACCATCAACTAATCTCATACTTAGTTGATGTAAATCGTAACACACCACCACGCTTCTGACATCGATGTCCACGACGGTCCACTCTGGGTGGCCCACTCTGGCCTTTCTAGGTCGTAAATTCTTAGGTCGCCCCTTCAGCAATGTGGGCCTCGTGTGGGTTAGCTCTGATGCCAATTGTTACAAAACCATAGGTAAAACTCATCCTTAAAAATCAGTTTGTAAAGAGAGAATGTCCATAGGCTTATAAGCCACCAACTAATCCCATACTTAATTGATGTGGGATCCTAGCAACACCATCAACTTATCTCATACTTAGTTGATGTGGATCGTAATATATTGTTATAAACCCATAGGTAGAATCCATCCTTAAAAATCGGCTTGTAAAGGGAGGCCCATTGGCTTATAAGCCACCACTAATCTCATACTTAGTCGATATAGGATCTTAACAACACCATCAACTAATCTCATACTTAGTTGATGTGGATCGTAACAAAATGTAAACCCAATTTTGGATTTAGTAAACTGGGCGAACAAAGGAATTACAATGCAAACCCAATTCTCAAATCCATTCTCTCAAAAAACTTATTTGAGTTCTCAAATCATCTTATCAAACCAAATTAAATCCAATCCATCAACCATGGGGAACATGGAGAATCTACTGAACAAGACCATGGATTTTCTATTCGAAGCTTGCCCACAAGTTGTTGCAACCCTAGGGGAGAAGGAGGAGAAATTAGGGAAACTGAAAGTCAAGAAAGCCATTAATGAAGGCAAGAATCTACGATAAGAGTGCCATTTGTAAGCTCATCGAGCAGATGAATCAAATGGTGAGATGCGAAAGTGGATATGTTGGAAGTGTGCGGCAATGGTGATTTTCTAGTGGGTTGTTGGCAATGGTGATTTTGCAGTGGTGATGCAAAGCAGCAAATGATGCTTCGATTAGTGATGCGGTTGTGGGGTGTAATGCATAATGGATGTTGGTGGTGGTGACACAATGTTGATGATGATGCGATAGTGATGGTAAATGGGGTATTGGCGTGATATAAGAAGCCATCTAAGGTTAGGGATTTGATTAATGTTATTTATGTATTGACAAAAAAGTTAATTTATTTTAAATTTTTATTCGTAATTTAAGTTTTTTTAACATAACAATTGTTCTTATTGGTACACATGTGAAGCCTAAATGATTGATATTCTTTCCTTTAGACTGATAGAATTATAATATCAACTCACTACTACAAAAAGGATCTTTTACTGCACTCATTTACCGTAGGCCTTTAAAAATGCGGTAAAAGTTCGAATTTTGTGGCGGGCTACTAAACCTGCAGTAAAATTTATGGACTTTACGGCGGTTTTAGAGGCCCGTAGTAAAAACTTTTTATATAATCGAATTATTATATTTGATCCCTCTCTTTTACGCCATTCTCCCACCTCTCTCTCTCTCTCTTTTATGCTTCCGCCTCTCAAATCCCTAATTTCATCTCCTCTTCTCTGCCTTCATCGTGCCTTTCATTTTATCTCTCTGTCTCACCAGCACACAAACAAAAAATTTCATCATCAACCACTATATTTTCATTTTATCTCTCTGTCTCACCAACACAAAAACAGAAAATCTCAGATTCGCTTCCTCTTCTCGATCCTCCGACTGTAAGTGTATCTCAACCCCAGATTTTTCTGATTTTGCCCCTCAATCTAATCTCTTTCTTGGGTCTAATCTCCTCTCCTCTCCTCCCTTTTTTTTCTTTATTTAATTTCTTTTTTATATATTTCTCTTTTAGTTTTCCTTTCTTTTATTTCAGAAATTTCAAAATGAAACAAAAATTTGTGATTTGTTTGTATATCTTCGTCTTCGTCTTTGCTTTGAATCCAAAATCCCCTTTACTTCCTCTTCTCTCGCAAACCCTAATCCAAATCCCAAACCCATCGCCAATGGCTGATCCACTCCTCGCCGAACATCCTCCTCCCAGCTCTAACCCTGACGACTTTGATTCCCTTGCTGTTCCACCTCTTGATCCTCTGTTCCTCTCTGCACACAATAATAACCCTTCCTCTTCCTTGGACGATCTCGACTTCGTCCTTGACGAGAATTGCGATTTCGACCTCTCCTTCGATGATCTCAGCAACCTCTACTTCCCTTTTGAAGCCGACCCATTCTTCCTACCCGAGGGGTATTTTAGTAATTCGGTAGCCCATTCTTCTAAAGCTGAAGCTCTTTCTCTTTGTTTATTATATGATTATTATTAAATTTTTTTTTATTTTCACTTAATAGTTAAGTTTTACGTGTGTTTAAGCAATTAATTTGGATTTTAATAAATTATATTATTTAGCTGAAAATTTTTAATTCAAGGCTTAAAATTTTGTTAGTATGAGATCTAAATTAAATGAAATAAAGTCTATAGTCTCTAAATTTGTATTCTGATTTGTAATGCAACATTATTTGTGGTGATTTGATTATATGGTTTATATGGTTAATTAGACTCTAGAATTTAGTTGATGATAGTTGGTAATGAAAGGTTTGATCTGGTGTGGTTATTGCAGATGGCTGCTGATTTCTTTTTAAACTCTAAAGATAGTTTGAATCATCTGCGCGGGCGTCATGGGGATATGACCTTGATGTATAAGCGTCCAGCGTCAAAGGACCATTTCAGTGCAGACAAGAAAGATGAAAGCTCAAGTAATGTTTAATTTGTTTAATCTTCAATTCTATGGTTGGGTTAAGTTGAAGTTTTCACCTACTTGCTGAATTTTGTTATGTGGGTCGTGGTTTAATTTGTGTTGTTGAGAGCTTGGGATTATATCTTTGGTTCCAATTTGTTGGGGATTTCATTTGACTCTGGAATTTGTTAAAGAAAGTGTATTATATTTCTTAAGAAAAGTAACATTCGAGAATATTATTTTTCCTTGATGTGTCAGTGCAACTTGGCTTCTCACTTGAATAAGATAATGTCTTATAACAGGTTACGGGACTATGTTAATGATATAAAATGGTTAAGTTGCATAATCAGGGTTTCTTGCCTTCTTTGAATTCCATGCAGTTGCTTGAAAACTTGTACACAAATTGTCCTTGGTTTTGAACTTCTGCTGCAAAAGCTTTATCAAAGGAATTAGCTAAAAGGTGGTATTTCAATTGTGATTGATTTGAGAGTAAGGAAGAAATATTCTCAATTAATCAAGCATTGGAATTAAGCTATGTGATTTGACCTCAATTTGGTTCCTTGTTCAAATGAATTGACCACTTTGATGTAAAGGTTGGTTCAGCAACAAAATATACACGTGGATGAATACACAAGCACACATTCATAGGCTTTCTTGGATGATTTTTTTCTGGGTTTCAGTCAATTTGTGAATAACTAAGAACTGCTTTTTTGTATAAATTCTCATTTATGAAGTATGAACTTATTTGTATCATCTCAAGTTGTCCTGACTGGTTTTTGTAATGTAGGGTTTGCCAATTTACTTTTATGGCACAACTGCATTGAGACTGGTGGAAGGTTAGAGTAGGGTTGTTGTATATCTTTATTTTTGAACCCTTGGATTTAACCTTTTTGATAGGATTGATCTAGTAGGTAGAAATAGAAACGTGCTGGAATCCTCAAGGGCTTCAGAGTCATTTGAGATTGGAATCCTCTGTAGTTGATTTTGTGAGTGTCTCAAATATGTTCATTATATTTTTCTCTAGTATGCTAGTTAATTAAATGTTGGTTTTCTTTAACATGCTAAGCACCGAATTAAAAGATGACTAAAGATTGTGAGTAAACCGTGGATCTATTTTCTTTCTTTGCGCCCCTGCCCCCTCCCTCTGTCCCCTCTCTAATTATTATTATTATTATTATTTTGAAGTTGTTAAATTAGGTTATTTGCATGTTGAGCACGTAGTGGTTTTTTTTTGGTTCTTGGCTTAGGCCTTATCCTCATTATCCAGTATTTATACTAGGTGGCCTTTTGATTTGCGCAAAAGTCTAGTTGGTAGGTCTAACAGTAGTTGGATGATATTAAATGATGCATAATTTTGCTTTTGTGACTTATGATTAAAGGCATCTGGTATTTGAACAACTGCTTGTCTAACAAAACAATATCATGTTGCATTATATCTGTTGTTTTCTGTAATTCCAAGACCTACTGTGGCTTGCTGTGGTACAGCTTTTTAGGAATTGATGTTGGTTCAGCTACTCCTGCCCTCTATAATATAGGGAAAGGTGCTGTTAGAAAGCTGGCTGGTCAAAGTGTCGATATTAGTTGTTGAGACAATGCATGAAATGTATATCAATTAGAGTCATGAAATTTGTATATCAAGATTGAAGACAATGTTTCATTTTATTCTTAACTGCACTGTGGAAAAGTGATATATTGAACAAGAATGAGCATAATTCGTAAGTTGGTAAATGTTATGAAATATGACAGAGCAAAGCTGAAACCTCTGAGTTAGTGCTACAAATGAAATGAATATGCAGTAGGGAAATGCTTTAATAGCTAATCAATTGTTCTGAAATTTGAGAATGAAGAATTAAGAACAAAATACAAATTGGTATTAGATATGAACCAGAAATCATATCAAAGGGGCAAATATCTACCATTCTCATGATTTGATAAAGCTTAGCAGAGTATTTTGAGCAATTGTGAAGGGAATGTTCTATCGCTGGCATTTCCAAAGTGTGCAGGCAAGATTGTGGTTAGTTATTAATTTATTTTGGCAGTCTTATGTTCGGTGATACAACTAGATTTTCTTCTGTAACGTTTCTTGCTTCCCCAGTGGAAGGTAAATTGTTTTAATCTCATTGTTTCTATCTTTGTTCACATTTTCTAGCCTTCCCCAGTGGTTGCCTTAGTGGCAGAAATAAAATTTTACATATAAAAAAATGGTCATTTAAGGTTCGGATTAGGCTTACTTGTGCCTTGTAAAAATTATTTGTGATATGCTTTTCTTCACTAGTGTTATTGCCCTATTTCAGCTTCTTCATGTATTCCACGACCTGTGCTTTTATTATCTTCTGGTCTTGAGTTTATGATCTGTCTATGTTTTTGGCTTTTTTTGTTAGTGTTCAGAGATACTATTTTGTTTCTTCTAAACTTTACAATTTTTGATTTGTTATATGCAGTGTAGCACTTGGATGACAATAATTGTCCCAACTAGCATGATAGCATACCTTTATCTCTACTCTCATAGAGAAGTATCGTTGGCAGCTTCACAACCAGTGTAATATCTGTCCTTAACATTTTTTTCCTGGTTCAGATTCTAGTTTGCAACCTTCTATAATCATTGCTTCTAGTTTTGTTACCTGTTACTTAAATGGTTGATGATTGTTGCAGTAGGAGATTTGGTTATTTACAGATTAATTATGAAACGTTATTAATGCCACAATTACATATGTGATCCAATTCTACTTTATGGAATTTTTGGTGTTAAGTCTAACTCAAAAAAAAAAAAAAAATTTGGAAACTTGGTGGCAAATTTCTATCCATACATATGTAAGCATGGCATAGCAACTCACATAAAATATCTAGAACTGTTTGAATTTGATTTTTTTCGGGGTTGAACTTGTCAATCGTGGCTTATGCTGGTTATATGTTTTGTTCTTCAATATAGGTCAGCTTTGTGAACGGGATTTCTACGATCAAGGGTGGCACTCATGTTGATTATGTTGCCAATCAGATTGCTAAGCATGTGATGACAGTTGTCAATAAAAAGAACAAAAATGCAATCAAGTGATAAATAACAGTGAAATTGGAAGTATCTGTTGTGGGTCGGGACCGGTACGGTGTTTTCCCCCTGAGAGGTAAATTGCTGAACGTGAGGGAAGTCAGCAGCAATCAAGTGACAAATAACAGTGAAATTGGAAGTATCAAGAAGATCCTTGGGCTGAAGCAAGGTGTTGAATGCAGCAACGTGAAGGCTTTGAGATTGCATATTTTATACTTCTAGACTTCAATTATTGTTGAGATTGCAAATAAATTTGGTACTCTTATGTTGTATGTGAATGTTTAACTTATTAATTTATGTGTATGTGAATATACTTTTATGTTATACTCTTATTTTTTATTGGAATATCATTTTATTGGTTCATGTTTTCATATGATGAATTTTTTAAATTAATTAGACAAAAATAGATTGAAAATATGGTTATAGGTCCGGATTTCATCAAAATTACAAAAGGTTGCCCAGGAGTAGAGCTCTTTTTTACTGCGGGCCAACCGACTGCGGTTAATGAGCTGGTAAACTTTTTACGGCGGGCTTGGAGCCCGCGGTAAATAATTAGGACTTTTTAAGCGCGGGCCAAGGGCCCGCGGTAAATACTTTTAACTGCGGGCCGCCCGCCCGCGGTAAAAGAATTCTACCAGACCACGAATGTTTACGGCGGGCATTAAGCCCGCGGTAAAACACTTTTTACCGCGGGCCAAAACCACGGTAAAAAGTAAAATGAATTTTTACGGCGCTATTTTATACGGCGGTATGCCCACCGTAGAAGGCTTTTTACCGCGGTTTCGGCCCGCGGTAAAAAGCCCATTTTCTTGTAGTGACTTTACCCTCAACTCGTTATATTTCATGTTCATTAGTTAACAGCATGGATGTTAGTGTGTATTTTTGAAACCTGAGAGATGTAAGGTAGCTTGGCCTAACCTTAGGGGGTTTGGAAAAGTTGTCCTTGAGATTATTATTATTATTATTGAATTTAAAATTTTTACAACATTTCTAGAACTTTATTATTTTTATGTTTTTATTTAAATTTTTAAATTTTCATTATTTTACTAGTGCAACACGATGAAAAAGGATATTAACATCTTTATCCTTAAGGTTGTATATGAGACTAGGGGTGGGAATTTTTGACACGACCCGCGAACCCGATACGACACAACACGAAAATTAACAGGTTTGGGTTTATCTTAATCATGTTTGGGTCGTGTTCGGATTGAAATTTTCAACCCGTTTAATAATTGGGTCGTGTTTTGGTTGAGGGATTGCACCCGCGGGTGACACGAACCCATTTATGACACGAACTCGTTTATGACACGAACTCGTTTATGACACGAACCCATTTATGACACGATTAACACTAATAAAACATGAAAACACGACTAACACGGATTGACACGATTATTTTTATAACCACACAATTATAAATACAAATTAATTTTAAAATTAATTATATGTTTATTAGATATTTAAATTCAAGGTTGTATTTTTATTAATATTAATATTATATTGTTATTAATTTTGACATGATCTTGAACTATCCTTAATTTTTTTTACATATTTTTTTTATAGGTTACTTAAGAGCTAAAAAGATGCAATGGATTTTTTTTGAAGCTAAATTGCATTTTAAGTTTGTATGGAACTTGATATTTAGTGGACTTGTTATTGTATTGTGGATGAATTTTGAATATTTTCTTATTATTTTTAATTTTAAAATACTAAAATAGGTTAGAAATTGAAATGCTTAATTGTGTCATAATTATGTTAATCATTTAAATGTGTTGTAATCGTGCCTGTAAAACGTGTTGTAATCGTGCCTGTAAAACGTGTTATAAATGTGTTAAATATTTAAACGTGTCATAATCATGGTAAACGGGTCATTTTTATGTTAATCATGTTAAACGGGTCATATTCGTGTCTAACATGAAAATGACCCGTTTATTATTCGTGTTCGTATATCGTGTCGTTTCACCCGCGGGTCACCTGTTTAATAATCGGGTCATGTTCGGGTTGAGTCTTTTTGACACGAATGATAAACGGATTGGGTTCGGGTTGGACTAATTTTTGTCGTGTCATAGCTCGTCACAACACGAACGCGACCCGCGAACCCAAATTTCCACCCCTATATGAGACCTTTAAAAACTTAGAAAGCCATAGGTCTCTTGTACTTTTATCAAAATGTAAGGGCTAAGGAGTAATAATAGACCTACAACTTTTTAAAAAACCAATACTAATAATAAAGCATTATATCAAAATATAAACCAGAATGCATAATAATAATAATCCATAATGAATTTATAAAAGACTCAAATCTTACCTTAAAAAAAAAAAGAAATATTGAGAGAAAAATAGTTGAATAATACCATATCATGGTGGCAACGCCCAACGGTGTGGGTGGCAGATCGGAGACAGGCTTTGACCAATCAACAGCGTGGGATTCAGTGCATTATGTGGTTCACACTTGACTAGACCATAGAAAAAATTTCTTTTGTGGCAAAATTTTTATCTAATTTCATCCTCAAGAAACCCATCCATCTCAAATTTTATAAGAATAAATATCTATCAAGTAATTAATTTCGATCATTATTCCTCTTAGCAAGCTTTGATGAATAATTTGAAGATAAAAAAGATGTTATGTTTTCCTTTTTTTTTTCATCAAATAATTTCCAACAATCAGATTTATTCTCGCATTTGTTTAATAATTATTAGGCAATTACAAATTGAGATGTAAATTTAGAATAAAATTTTGAAACTGATAGTGTTATTTATTCAAAAAATAGCAAAAAATAACTAAATATGAGGGACTATTTTGAAAAATACTTGGTTGAGTATTTTTTTTTTAATTATCGTAGCCAACCCATATCGTTGGCAAGTAGGGGTCCTCATTTACGGGCCTAACAACCAGGTCAGTGGCTCGTCAGTCGGCTAGAGAATAAAAAGGAAAAGTTAGGGTTAGATTATTTTTCAAAATATTTTTCAAAATATTGTTATTTTTATAGTAATTTCCTATTTCTTTTGTTAATTGGTGGATACTTCAGAATGAATAGTATAAGCTGACCTTAAAGTTACGATGAAATAAGCTCAGCAATAGTAATGTCACAATTATGACATTGATAGCACCAAATGTCTTTTTTTTTTTTTTTTTTTTTTTTTTCGGTAGGGACACGATTTTTGCGCCCATCAAATTTCCATCGATTTTCACAATTTTTTTTTTGTCCTTCTCTCCTTTCTTTCACTTATTCTTTATCCTTTATTTTATATTTATATTTTATATTTTGTTCTTGTATTAATAGTTCTCCAAATTTTATGTAATCACTTTTCAATAAAATGGAAGCAAGTTTTGGTCAAATTTTAATTTCTCAGATAATTAATTATTTATCTTTTTATAAAATGTCAAATGATCAAGATCATATTCAATTACCTAAACGAAGAAAAACTCTTTTTTTTTTTTAATACTTTAAGAAAAAAATAGTAATAAAAAATCCTCTTATCATTGAGGCTTACTAAATAATTTTGAAAATTCTTTCAACCCACCTGAAAAAAAATTTCTGGTTGCACTACTATTTTATACTATATATAAGTATGTCTATTAATGTGGTTACACATATACAACAGTAATTTAAAATTAAATTAAATATGTCAAACTTATATATACTTATTCTGGTAAAGAAAAAAAAAAAAAAGAACACAAATAGTATTTTATCAAGTACACTTAAAAAAAAAAACTTTAACTTATTAACGGCTGCAAAACCCATAGACCTACCATTTTATATGCTTTGGAAACCTAGATTTTGCCTTTTCTTTTAATAATAATTAATTATCTTGATATTTCTAAAACTATGGAGATTGCATTAATTTTTGTCAGAATAATTTTGAATAACCTAGATATTTCTGTTGTTTGATTTTAGTACAACCTTATCTATTCCATTAACTTAACTATATGCAGACAAAATTACAACTTGTACTGTATATGTTGCAAACTTCTGTCTAAATTAAGAATTTTCACTTAACCAAAACACATTTTTCTAATGAATATGTATTTCATTTAATATAATTGTTTAGGATCCGAAGTCAACAAGTAACATTTAATGAACCTCTATCTTAACTTTGACCAAGGTAGCAAAATGATTGAAAATTTGTCCTCATTTTTAATCTAAGTTTAGTTTTTTTAAAGTCTAATTCTATCTGAGTTTTATTTGTATAAAGAAAAAATTAATACACATATAATATTTATATTCAAATTTTTGTATAAACTGATGTGACATAATTAGTCAAAAATTATAAAAAAAAATTGAATACAAAAAATGAGATGTGGCAGTAAATGAACGTTGTCACATCCGATGTTATAGAAAGATTATATAGAAAAATTACTCAGCATATGAGTAAACTACATATACAACTATATTATATATAACATAACCCATATATACAACTATTATATATAAGGTAACCCATACACTATGATATGACACAATATCATTGGGCAGATAAAAATAAAATAATAAATGAAAGATTTTAATAAATGATATGATAATTACCTCCAAATAATATAGTTCCATCTCAAGTTACATAAGTTAAATTGTGTGCATTGGATATGTATTTGGTATTATTGCTTCTATATAGAAATAGTTTTAAAGAGATATGTACACTAGAGATAAAGTGAATTGTATAAATTATAGGATCAGGATAAACTTTGAGGCTTGACTGACTGCCGAGATCCATAAATTTTTGAAACTAAAATTTGATCCATATATTTAACATAAGTAGCAAGTTATAGCCATTTACGGGTGTCAGTGTTTATTTAATTTGTAAATACCAGATATAGCCCAAGATTATGTTTGTCAATAAAACTTGTTCTTGTTTTGATTTGACAGACAAGAAAACTAGAGCTAGAGCTAGAGCTGGATGCTTTGTATTGTACATAGCTGCTCTATGAGGTGACTGGAAGACAGCTGAAGCTATTTATAAGGGTTATGGCGATGATATAAACGCTAGGATCTCAAAGCATGGGTAGACAACCTTCCACATTGCAGCAGCAGCTGGACGGTCCGACTTTGCGACAAACCTAATGAATATGTATAAAGTCGATTTTTCTATGAAATCTAATTCAGCACGTACAGCTTTTAATACTGTTGCTATGTCCGGAATGGTGGATTTGCTGATAACATGGTGGATAATGACCTGAAGTCTTCACTTAGCCTGGCAATTCTCTTCGACTGTAAAGAAATGGTACACCGCCTTTATCATAAAGCCATCAACGGGGGTCAGCTAAAGGTTACTGAAAAGGATCAGGAAAAGGACACCGAAAAGAATGAGCAACATGATACTAAGGATGAGGTAGAGGACATTAACTTGCTTCTAGATCTGATAAAGAATGGATTGTACGGTAAGCGCTATTTGTTATACTTGTATGCTGATTTGACTTGTAGTTTAAAATGAATTCTATATTATCCATGATGTTTATTATTTTGTTCGCAGAGACCGCGCTTAATCTGTTGATGAGATACCCGGGTTTAGCCAAAGCTCATTCTGAAGACAACGGGGAGACAGCATTGCATGTCTTGGCTAAAATGCCTATTGAAAATCAGCAAGGAATTTGGGGACGCCTTAAGCGTTCACCAAAAAACCTAAGGGAAAAATGCTTAAAGACATGTTAGTTTCCTCTCATCTTGAGCACCTTTCTATCGTAAACGCTTGCTTCAAATTAAAGCACACATTCTTTACAAGATAATCTTGCATATTTCCTCCTAGAGATCAAGAAAAATCCTTTCACTCAAAATATATTTGATTACATAGTAATAAAAATATAGGACTTATAATAAGCTAGCTTAGGTCTCTCATTCACTACCTTGGTAGGATTTGACTAACTGATCCTAAATTTCGGATAACAGATTGTCATGAGGATCCTTCACCAATAGCTAGGATTGCAATCAAGGGGATTGAAGCATATATATAAAATATCTCTAGTGTTTTTAAAACATTGATTTATACTAAAATTACATTAATTTATATAAAAAGTAAATCTTACGTAATATTGGTGTAATATGAGCAATAAAAAGCACAAAATAATCATAATCATATCTTGGGCCTGAAAATCCAAACGTGAAACTTTTCACTAAAATAAGTAATATTTATGGAAAGAGTTCTAAAAATTAGAGAGTAAGTAAATATATAAAACAAAGAGGTGAAGAATTAGTATGTTTTGAGGGGTTGCAAATTTGGAGAATAAAACGGAAAATAAAACAAGTTTTTTTTCTTTACTATTACGGCCTTGAATTTTTATGACAAAAATTACAGGTAAAAAGGGTGGAAAAATTTGTTTAATCAGTTTTTAATATATTTTTTAAAAAATTTCGTTAGTTATACAAGGTTTGTAATATTGATGATAAGACAGATAAAAGTTAAATTTTTAAAATTTTAAGGCTGAGTGTTTTTAGAAATATGGGTTTAGAGAGATTTTCTACATGCGAATAGCGATCAACCTAGCTATTAAAAAATCGAGTCCAACGTTTCTCGGGAGAGCTCAGGATCCTAATAAAACCGTGTAGTTGAGCTTTTTGTAAACGTACGAAACGTTTCTCCAACGTTCTTCTACATAATTATTTATATTGCATTGCAATTGCCTTTGGAAACTGAAGTTTGGCTCAACAAGTCGCAGTTTCATGTTTCCACAAGTTAGGCCCTACAGAGCTTCCCTGAGCACCTAAAGAACTCGTCGAAAGCCTTTGGGAAGAAGTTATTGGTGTCAATATGGAATCCAATACTTCTTGCTTCAATGACCGCAAGATTTCAGAGTTTATTAGCAAACCTAAGCCAGTGTCACGTGTTGGCACAGAACGTGAAAACATTGAGTTTTTAAACATACTTATTGATGGATATCCTGATTTAATACTTGAAACGGGTGAAAATGGACATACCATATTTCATTATGCTGTTATTCGTCAGAACGTTATCTTCAAATTCATATATGAGATAGGTTCATTAAAGGATTATGTATTAACGAGGAACGATAAAGAAGGTAACAATATCTTGCATTTGGCCGGAAAGTTAGCACCAACAGATCGGCTCAGTATTGTGTCAGTGGCAGCTCTCCAAATGCAGCGAGAGTTGTTGTGGTTTGAGGTAATTATATTTTTAATTATAGTACTCTTTTGTGTAGTAGAAAGCAATACTTGTTTCCTTGATTAACATTTAACAAGATGTTTCATGGTATTTACTGCAGGCCGCAGAAGAACTTTTGTCTCCATTGGATGCTGAAACTGAAAATAACGAAGGGGCAACTCCTAGAGCTTTATTTGCTGAGACACCCAGTGAGCTGAAGAAAGATGGGGAGAAATGGGTGAAGGATACGGCAAATTCATGCATAATTGCGGGAGCACTTATGGACACTGTAACTTTCGCCGCAGCTTTTGAGGTGCCAGAATATGGCACCAAAAAAACGACGGGGAATCATAATAACATCTTTAATGAACTTGCCTTCAGAGTTTATGTGGTAGCAGATGCAATATCGCTGGTATCATCCACTTGCTCCGTACTTACCATCTTATCCCTTCTCACTCACCGATATAGATAGAAAGATTTCGTTTTTCGGTTGCCCACAAAGCTGTTTGTTGAACTTTTAACACTCCTCATATCTATAGGATCAATGATGTCAGTCTTTTGTGCTACATAGTTCATTGTCTTCAAGGAAGAAAGGCTAAGCCGCGCTGTTGTCGTTTCCGTAATTGCCACCGTTCGAGTCACCGTCTTTCTTGGTCATCAACTCCCTCTCATTTTTTATTTATTGCGTTCGACATTTTTTAGTTTTTCTCTGTTCAAGCCATATCCCTTCCAGAAAAGTAAGCTTACCTTTTCCGAAAAAAATTGGAAAAGAGAAGAAATCAAGAAGGGCAATTAATCCGCTCATGATTGTGGAATGAATTTATGTGCTTTTATTATTAATTTTCCTTTTGTACTAAAACGAACTACTTAATTTGAATAAATAAAAGAGACCGAGGAGTCCTAGCTAGCTTGTTTGAATAATGTTTAATAGCTTTCAAGTGTTGCTGTACTTCTCATATTGTTGTCTCAATTTCTATATTCCAAAATATGTTGCTTCAATTTATTAAGGCTATTATTAATTGATACATGGTATGTTAAATGTTATAAAAATAGTTCTATATTGATTAGTAATACTACATTTACCATTTATCTATAACCAACCTTTCTTATTATCTAAGTTAAGAAAATATCATTGGATAAGTAAAAAAATAAAAATAAATGAAGAAGGTTAGATCACATGATATGATATACAATTATTTATTTACTAATATTTTCTTGATTCAAGTTGTAAATAAATTAGTTGTAATAAGTTGTAAGTATAATATTATTTTAAACTGATATTCCTTCATGTGCATATAGAAGTACCTGAGATATAAATTCTATTTAAAAACTTTTATAGCTTTTGTCTAGTTGCATATATGTAGACCATTTAATTTCTTTTTTAATTAATTTAGTCACAAAAATTTAATTGAAAAAATATCGAGCAACCTTGTATATATTTGTTGTTATTTCAATTTGACAATAAACTTAAAATTTTCATGAAAAATTTTTAGTTCTACTCTAACCTAGATCTCTCTTTTTACTTCCATTAGAGTAATTTAGTTGTTTGACCAAATAATAAAATAAACAATATTTTCTTTTCATCCTATTCTATCTTCTATATATGATTGAAAGACACAATGTTACGTTATAATCACGAGATTTATAGTAAAATATGTCTTAGAAGTGAAACGAGCAAATTTTATGGAATAAGTGAATTGTAAAACAATTTTCATTAGTAAGTCTTCAATGTAATGGATAAATTTTTAAATTTATACAGTTATTTCGTGTTAAATATAATTTTAAATAAATGTGAATAGAATAGAAGAAAGGGTGTAGAGATCGGCGCCATCGCGTTGGGTCCCCAAACATTTGAATGGCTCTTGTCCGGGTCGTGATTTAAGAAAATTTCGTATATCAGTTGTTGACAATTTGGATAAATGGCCCATCAACACTTTAATCACGCTGTATTGCTATTTTTTTTATTTGAAACTCAAGTAATACATGGCTAAAATTAATAGTTACTTTCTCATGCTTTCCTTTCCTGTCTTGGTTTTCAAATTATATCCTTTTCTATCTGAGCTTACGTTATATTATTAAAACCTACTTTTTTAATCCTCAATTTGTCTTCGTTTCATATTGTGTTAATTAATCGGGTCATTTATCATGGAGTAATATTGTTTTTACAAATTATCTATATAAACTGATGTATCATGATTTGAATCAATGGCAGACCCAGGAATTTATAGGAGAGGTGGCACATTAAATATATTAACATTTGTAATTTACGTGATACAATTTAATGAAAGAGAATTTATTAAAAAAAAGTAAAGATATATAAAGATAAGGGAACATTTACAAGAAAAATTCCCATATTTGGCGGTCAAACAAGCGAAACCAATGGTACTGTCAAATATAGTCTATTTGGCGGTTGGTCAAAACGCCAAATATGTACACTACTATATACTTGGCGGTTTTTGGCTGCCAAATATGGTTAATTAAAAAAAATAAAAAAAAACATATTTGACAGCTTTTAGCCGCCAAATATGATTTTTGAGAAATTTTAAAAAAATATAATATGAAATATTGGTGCAAATATAAGTAATGGATACCGTATAAATCTGAGAAAGAAAAAAAATCAATATAAGTAAACAGATAGAAGTACAAATATATTGCCAATTTAGGCTCACAACCTATATGTAAGAAAAACTTAATAAAGCCCATGAACACTTGAATAACAATTTATTCTTGTGCTAATTCAGCTCTCTCTTAAAATCATTCTTGCTTAATTTACAAAAACTTCCCATAATCCTCCAAGCTAGTCACTAGTCACTTCAAGGCAGGGAAGATTCACAGTGCCTACAGAAAGATAATAAATTTACCATACGAAAACAACATCCAAATAGCAAAAAATATATAGAAATTATAAAATAACTTCAACAAGAAGCCACAATCTATTTTTCTTCACCAACATCTTCTACAAGAAATCTTTTGCCCTATCAATGGAAAAACTAACCATTTCTTCCTCATGTTGTGCTTTCTCAAGGGCTCTTTCCTCTCTTCTCTTTTTAACCTTTTCAATCGTTGCCTGCAAAACAAATGGGATAAGCACATTAAATCTGGAACTCAAAAGAATGGGCAATAGAGATACATAATTATGGAATCACTGACATCCAAAAATCATTCAAAAAGACCAATCACCTCTTTGAAGTTTGCAGCAAGTACAATAGATGCATTCAAAGTCCAAAAGCCACACAGGGAGAATAAACATCAGAACTCATAAAGAAAAAAAAATCACTAACAAAAACTTGTCAAACTTGTGCATATCATTTGCTAATGAATGTTGTATACAATACGGAAATGGTAATATAACCAACCACACAGGTTGAAATAAATATAAATAGGTTCAAAACAATCCAGAAGGACAAACTAGCTTTACTAGCATAAACTTGCTGCGAAAATTACTCTTGCAAAACCTATCAGACAAATTGCTAACTCACACAGTCCACCTCACTAAATGAAGCCTCATTTTTCTTATGCCTCATTGTCAAAAACCAAATACTTTATAAACAAAAATAGGAAAACAATTTAAAGCTTCGGTTTTTCTATAACTGCTATTGACTATTTAAGGAACCTAATATATGTTAGCCTCACAAGCTTATAAACCCAGTACTTCAGTGTAAAAGAAGTAAACTTTCAGAAGCTATATTTAGGTTCTTCCAGCAATTGTTATTGGAGAGTAGAAAGACTGTACACTCTCAATCACCTAAACAAGTTAGATTTCGCAATCCTTCACAAAAGCCCATTTTATAATTAGCTAAAAGTTTAGCACAGTTACATATATAAAAATCTGATACAAAAAGCTATAAGAGGAGAGGAACATGCAAATAATTCATTATTAAAAGAGTCTTAATTCCTTTCTTCTACAGAAAGAACTTTTACTTGCCAAAGATTGTTATAAGTCACCTCAGAGTGTTTGAACAAATTATATTTTCAGGCATCACAGAAAATAAGAGAGACTAAAATTGTTGTGGATATAACAGCGATTGTTTTTCTTTATGTAAGATAGTCGAAACTCTATGAAATGCCCAAATTAAGACGACAAAGAAATTGACAATGCACCAAGAAAAGATTCTCAAAAAATAAAATAGCTCTTAAAATAAACAAAGATTCACCTACCATTCTTTCTCTCTGTTTCTTTTTCTCTGCTTTCACCGAAAATACATACAGCGGCACACCTTGAGAAACATCACGCTCAATCTTCTTTTGCACATATATGATTCAATCAAATAGTCATTTAAACAAAACAATTCTGCCTCGAATTTGTAATTCATAACCTATACCACATTAACATATTCTTTTTTCCAAAAGGCCAAATTTCAAATAGCATCAAATTATCAAAGAATAAACTATTGAAATCACTTCTGTTACTCTACAAATTCATGAAAAACTTCTCGTTAAACTCCTCCACCACTATCATACTCTCCGCCGCACTCGCTATCCCCGTCGATATCGCCAATCGTTTCTCCTTCTTGTTGATTTTAATCGACCAGTCCCTCGGCTTCGGCTCGAAAATCATGCCACCGTCGAGCCGAAGTGGGGTCCTCATCGACCCACGGCGGGCCCGACCAGTTTTCTTTTGAGGGTAGGGTTTCTTCGCTCCTCCTCAGACCTTAGCGCGTGTGAGGGTGGACGCGGTGCCACGGCGCTTTTTCTACAAGTCGGTGATGATGCCGCGGTGGATGACAGCACGCGCGGCGTTAGGTGGGGCGGATTTGAGGTCGAGGTAAGTTTCGCTGACTTTTTCGTCGGTGAAGGAGAGGATCGGAAGGTTGGCAAGCTGAGAGGAGATAGCGAGAGGTTTTGGGGGCGACACGATTTAGGGTTAGGTTTTGGGGAGAGTAGTTTTGTTTATATAGGTTGTAAAAATTATATGGGATTCTAATATATTATAATTTATCATAATTACCTCTAACAAGTATGATGAGAATATGGGTTTGAGTTTCATATTAATGTTATAGTTCTCACTTTTTTAAAAAAAGGCCAAATAAAAAAAAAGTGATAAATATGTGAAAATTTCTTGTAGTATTAGAATTATAACGGTTCAAAATTATAATTTATAAATAGTATTAATTTTCTTTGAACTTGAAAACAACAAAACAGTAGATTTTTTTTCTTTGTAATTGTTCAAAGAAGAAAATTTTGTACTATATTATGTTTTGCTCAAAAAGACTACAAAGAAATGAAATAAACTAAAAATCTATCACACATAATTTTTTATGATATTTAATTTTATTAAAAATTATAAAAAATATTTAGTTATTATCGTTCATCAAGATTTTCAAATTTATACTTTTTTAGTAACAATTAATTTATTTTCTAAGACTATAAAAGAAAACATAAAGAGAAACACATAATTTATGTCAAACTAAATAAATAAGAATGAAAAAATCTAAAATTCTTAAATGAATAAAATAGTGTAAATTAATTAAATTATTATATAAACTTATATTGTTGTTGGAAGAAAGTCTTTTATATGTGAAAGAGTTAAGAAAATGAAAAGATAATGTAAAACTTAAAATTAATTAAGTTTTTTAGGAAAATGGTATAAAAGTGACTATATAAAATAAGAGGACCAGAACAAAATTTTTAAATTTCAGAAGGGTCCTGGGCCCCTTGGGTTCCTATGCAGGTCCGCGATTGATTTGAATGAATAAGTAAACTTTAAATTTTAATTACATTAATCAATATTGATGATATGACAATCATTTAACGATACTACATGGGTTTTGTATAATTGAATGTGTATAAATAATTTATGAGAGTAGCCCTATTTTTTATCATGACTGCAAACTTGTTGGTCTTCTTGATGTAACAATAACAATAAAATGTAATCCATGACATCACTTATTATATTATTTAAACATGCTATTTTGACAATGCTACTGATGTTCGGATCTGATGGGAATGCTATATTTCGAGCTTTTCCTAAAGTGAAAATTATAAGTGAACAAAACTCAACTAAAACAATCATGACATACATTAATTCATTTACAAGAGTAATAAGTGAACATGTGCAGTTTCTATATCTTTTGGGCCGACAATAATGCTAAGTTACTGTTAGTTTTTGCAGCGTATGGTAGTTACAAATAATATAACTGAAAACAATAATGTAAATTGGAATAGGATTTTTACATGGTTCGGTTATAACCAACCTACATCCACGGGTAACAAGAGTTTCAATCCACTATGTTGTATGTGTTTACACTCGACTTAGGACTCTTTACAGTGGTAGACACCCGCTTACTCACTAACCTAATCTATGTAAACTTGATCAACCTCGATCACAACCATAGTCCTTCACACACTCTTCTGATGTTGCTCTTTTTCTGTCACGATTATCTTAACTACACACAGTCAAGAATAACATAACACCTGTAACTAATATAGACACATGTGATTACTCAACTCCCTTAAGCTCACACGATCTATAACAATTAACCAAAGCCTAAAGCTTTACACAAGACATAAAAAATAAATAAAAAAAGGCACTCAAACTTGCTCTTGCTTGCTCTCTTTCAATTTGCCTTGAATGCCTTACTCCAAAAGCTATGAAGATAGCTTTTTATGGTATTTGATATCAATTGCAATCCTTGTCAAGATCCTGTAGAATCTCAATAAAACTCATAAGAAAAGTTTGGATAACAATCAAACATTATAGGAAGTGATAATATACTCTCCTAAGTAAACTAGAATACTTAAATAATATCCTAATCTAATAAGAGATAATTAATACAAATATAAAACTTTCTATTTAATTAGGATTCCAAATCCAAACTTATTCCTATTCAACGAGGATACCATATCAAAACTTATCCTATTCTAATTAAAATTCTCCTAATACAAAATATCTATATGAAATAAATGAGATTAGGAAAATATCCGCATTTAATATTTTTATCACATGATGACAAATTACTCATGTGTAATGCACATGCCATGTGTGCCACGTCTAGAACCAACAATCTCCCTATTTGGCATCTTGTGATGAAAACGCTAGGATTCAGTCTCGTTCGGTTTGTTGATTAATTAGTTCATCGATAGCTGATTACATAGTGCTGTTTGTGAGTAACTCTCTCTCAACCAAGGTCGCTGGAGTTACTGTTTACTCCGACCGATTTGTGAGTTAGGCTATGAGATTTACATATGTTGTAGATCGAAGTAACCTAAATAAACTTTGCTTCTTGAGCCTCACCAAATTCCGACTAGAAAACTGTCAAAATTGTGAAAAACAAATTCGGAATTCACTGTTTATCCGCCGCTGATGAGCGAGTGAAGTCTCACCTCTATTACTATCGTATTCGCCTCAGTCAGCTTTACAACTTTGCCTTCATCACCGTCGTCTGATTCGGCCGGCATCGCCTCCGTCGACGACACTTTTTGTTACTGTTCATCGTCGCCGTTTTGCATCAAACGGCGAGTGGACTCTCACCTCTACCACTGGGTTGTAGATCGGGGGACGTTGGTTAACTTTCCCTTCTGCACCATCATCAGATTCCAAACAAGTCTCTCTCAAATCGCATTTTTCTTTTCGGGTGGTACTATTCACCGTCGTGATTACTGTTCATCCGGTGGATACTGTTCATAAACCCGACCAGATTGCTTTTCAGGCTATTTCACGCAACTTTGCTTTTTGGTCGATCTCCAGATTCCTTGCGGATCACCTCCAGATTCTATGGGAACTGTTTTTCTGGCCGACAATGTAGATTGACTTTTTCTTGGTGACTGGTTTGCACTTTTTCTATTGAATTTCCTTTGAATCACCTACTATTATTGTTGGGATTGCTATAGAATTCTATTTAGATTGAATTTGTGTTGACTTGAAAATTGTTGTTTGGTTATCGAATCTGCCAAAACCAACCATGACCACCAAACAGACACGTACTATTACCAACCAGACACAACCCCCACATCGCACCAACCAACTACGACCACCAACCAAGACCTCCTTTCCCACCAACCAACCTCACCCACCACCTAACAATACCAAAACCAAACCTCCTCAAACTCAGGGTTCATGGGCAGATAGAGTTCGGGTGACTGAGGCAAGCACTCGGTTTAGTCTTGACTCGGTAGCTCGAAAGGTCTCAGGTTCAATTCTTGAGATTTCTGATGATTTGATTGATGATGATGGATCTGACTGGCTGCGTTGTATTGTGGGATTTTTTTCGGGTTATACTATGCCATTCCATGCTGCGCACTCTATTGCTATGCGTGCATGGAAGTCTAGTGGTTTGGAAGATGTCCGCTCCACTGGTACTGGTTTTTTGATATTCAGATTTAGGACTGAAGAGCAGGTCCATGACATTCTGGAGAGAGGGCCTTGGATGTTTGGTGGGAAACACATCATATTGCAACAGTGGAACCCTCATTTCTCCTTTGACTAGAATCGAATCTCCAGAATTCCAGTTTGGATCCGCATGCATGGATTGCCATTCCCTTTATGGTCAGCTAGAGCTCTCAGTGCCGTCTCTAGTATGGTTGGTCGGCTATTGTCATGTGATAGGATGACTTACGAGCACACTCGGTTATCCTACGCCAGGGTTTGTGTTGAGCTAGATGCTGAACACGCTCCTATTTATGATTTTGAGATTCGATGCAAACTTTCCTCTGAGCCTATTAAGATTCGAGTTGAATATGAGTGGTAGCCAAAACACTGTCCTAAGTGCTGTTTATTTGGGCATACTTGTCGAGATCCAGTTAAGTCTTCTGAGACTAGTCGGGATCAGATTGTTGTTGCAGATGTTACCCCAGGATTACATGACAAGGGTAAGAGTGTGGCTTTTGTTTCCACACCAATAGGAGATATTACCCCATCGATTTCACAACCAGAAACTGAAGAGAAGAGTACAATGGGAAAAATCTTTGATCGGCTTGAGATTGCTACTAATGATTCATATTCTAAGTCAGATTTTGGCTCTAATCCACTACATCATATTGAGGTAGCCCATGATACACTTCTAAAGCATGCTACTTTGCCTAGCTCTTCAGAGACTACTCCTCCAAAAGGGCTTGCTACTAAGGATTCTCCGAAATCTGATATGACAACTTTGAACAATCAACCACCTGTCTCTAATCCTTCCCTTACTGCTGTTGATGGTAAGAATAATAAGAAAAGACAGGAAGCTAATGAGAGTAGAGGAGGCACAAGCCTTCGCTGATTTCTTTATTGAGTTTGAACTCCTTCCAGTTTCCTATGATAGGAAGTTGGAATATCAGAGGCCTTAACGGCTTCTCTTCGCAGCGGGCAGTTAAAAATTGGATTTCTAAGTATTCTTTGGGTTTAATTGGTCTTATAGAAACTAAGGTTAATAAGCAACACCTTGCATCGGTTGTTTCAAAAATTTGTCCTTCCTGGCACTTCTTGTCAAATGTCACTGATTCAATTGCTTGCAGAATCTTGGTTTGTTGGGATCCTACTTTGTACAGTTTGAGTAGATTGCAATCTTCTCCCCAGTGGATAGCTTGTCGAGTTCTCAGATTGTCAGATGGGGTTTCTTTTGGTCTGGTCTTCGTTTATGGTTCTAATGATCTGGGTGGGCGTCGACAGTTGTGGGACTTTATCAGAGATCAATCTGTAGGCTTTGGTGATTTACCTTGGTTGGCATTGGGTGATTTCAATGCGATTTTACGCTCTACGGACAGAGTTGGTGGAGCTCAAGCTTGGCATGGTTATATGGATGAGTTTAGTCAGTGTGTTCATGATGCATCATTAATAAGAGTTTCATCTTTTGGGCTTCGATACACTTGGCATAATGGGCAGCAAGCAGAGGGTACTATTCTTAGAACTCTTGATTGGAGTTTTGGTAGCTCTTCATGGTTCTTGACGTGGCCAAGCACAACTTCTGAGGTTCTTCCTCGGGATGCTTCTGACCACAGTGCTATGGTTATCAGATTTGGAGATCAGCGTAGGCGAACCTTCAGTCCTTTAAAATTCTTGAACTTTTGGGCTGACCGAGATGGTTTCTTGGAGATTGTTCAGAGAGTGTGGTCTATACCTGTCGATGGAGATCCTATGTTTCGGGTCACACAGAAATTGGGTTTGTTGAAACGTGAACTCAGGACTTTACATGCAAAGGATTCTAGCCATATTTCCAGTAGAGTCATCGAGGCCAAGGCTCAGTGGGTTACGGCTCAGGCTGCTCTGGATGAGAACCCCTATTCAACAGAATGTATTTCAGCTGAGAGGGTTTTTGCTAAACAGTATTCGCAATTATGCAGAGACGAGGAGGCTTTCTTTTGACAGAGGTCAAGGATCCAATGGCTTTCTTTGGGGGATCATAATACCAAATTCTTTCATAAGTCATTGATCCATAGACAGGCCAGGAACCGAATTCATCAACTTGAGGATGAGGATGGCACCATCGTTACAGATCAAGGCGAATTAGGACATCTGGCTGTGAGGTATTTTCAGAAGCTGCTTACAGCTCCTTCTAGACCTTCTATTGAAGATGCTTCTCGATTTTTCTCTAGAAGAGTTTCTAAGGAGATGTTACCTTCTTTGTCATGCCCTATTACTGATGATGAGATCAGGTCAGCTTTATTTTCGATTCCTGATGATAAAGCCCCAAGACCAGATGGGTATACCTCTCTATTCTTTAAGAGGGCTTGGGATATTATTAGTATGGAGTTTAAGGCTGCTGTACGCTACTTCTTCATGACTTGTCGGATGCCTAAATGTATTAATGCTACTAGAATTGCCTTGGTCCCTAAGGTTGAGAGTCCGAGGACTATAAGTGATTTTTGACCAATCTCTTATTGTAATGTGCTCTATAAGTGTATCTTCAAAGTGATCGTGAATCGGTTCAAAGCGGTCTTACCTGATGTGATTGGGAATTCATAGTCTGCTTTTGTCCCCGGTCGAAGAATTTTCGATGCCATTCTATTGACTCAAGAGCTAATGCATAATTATCATCTTGGGCGCTCGCCTCCTCGATGTGCTTTAAAGGTGGATATTCGCAAAGCTTTTGATACTGTCAGCTGGGATTTCATCCTTTTGGGTTTAAGAACGATTGGTATTCCAGAGTGTATGGTTCGCTAGATTGCGACATGTATGTCCTCTGCATATTTCTCGATTGCTTTAAATGGAGAGCTTCACGGGTTCTTCTCCACCTCCAGAGGAGTTCGACAGGGTGATCCTTTATCGCCATACCTTTTTGTGCTGGCCATGGAGGGTTTGAGTGGTATTCTTCGAGAGGCTACTCAGAGGCCTGGTTTTCGATATCATTGGAGATGTCAGCAGGTTTCTCTCACTCATCTTTGTTTTGCAGATGATCTAATGGTTTTTTGTAGGGCAGATATGGGCTCTGTTAGTGTGGTCCGTGCTGCATTACAGAAGTTTACAGAGCTCTCTGGTTTAGTTACGAATTCGGCCAAAAGTCATGTCTTTTTCTCTGGAGTCAATGATGAGGACCGAACTGCATTGGAAGCCATCTTGGGTTTTCAAGTGGGGAGTCTGCCGGTCAGATATCTGGGGGTACCTCTAATCAATACCAGATTACGCCTCTCAGATTGTGCTCCATTGATAGATCGGATTTTGTCGAGGATCAGGTTATGGACATCTGCTATGCTGACTTATGCTGGCCGACTTCAATTGATCAAGTCGGTTCTCTTTTCCATCCATGTCTATTGGTCCTCCATGTTCACTCTACCTGCAGCTGTGGTACAGAGGATCGAGGGTATTATGGCTGCTTTCCTTTGGAAAGGGATCTCTTTGTCTCGTTCTGGGGCCAAAGTAGCTTGGGATTCGGTTTGCTATCCGTTGAAAGAAGGTGGATTAGGAATAAAGCGAGTCAAGGAGTGGAATCGTGCAGCTATTCTGAAACATGTTTGGAGACTTCTTTCTAACCAATCATCCACTTGGTCTTCTTGGGTTCATAAGGTGCTCCTTCGGGGCCGCTCATTTTGGCAGATTCGGGTAACATCTGGAGCCTCCTGGTCTTGGAGGAAGATTTTGCACAGTCGGGCTTGGTGTAGAGGTAATTTTGCCTCTTGTATTGGAGATGGCCGTAATACCTCTCTTTGGCAGGATTACTGGTTGCCATAGGGGCGTCTGTGTGACTTGTTACCCTTCAGGACTCTTACATCCACAGGTCTTCCTTCAGATGCTAGGGTCTCAGACATTATTCAGAATGGGAACTGGGCTTTTCCTGATGGAGGTCAGGCCCTTAGGTTGATTTGGGACTCAGTCAACATCCGACCTACGATGGGGGCTCCTGATCATGTTGTTTGGAAGGGCCATACCTTAGGTATTTTCTCTATTGGCTTCGCATGGGAATTATTACGGAGTAGGCGACCGGTGAACACTCTTCATCATCTTCTCTGGTTCCCTGGCCATGTCCCAAGACACTCTTTTATTCTTTGGCTTGCCTCTTTGGGTCGGCTTCGCACTATGGATCGACTACAGCATCATGGTATCTTACAATCTTCAAGTTGTGTTCTCTGTGTTTCAGCAAATGAGACCCATGACCATCTTTTCTTTAGCTGTCCTTTCTCATCTTCTGTTTGGGGGGAGATTTTAGCTAAGACTCTCGTTGTTTGGCCATCCTTTTGTTGGACGTCCTTGCTCTAATGGGTTTCTCTGCATCTCCAGGGCAGGAAGAATTTTGGACATATCCTTGCACGTTTGGTCTTCTCTACAACGGTTTATTCTCTTTGGTATGAAAGGAATGATCGTATGTATCAACAGCGACGTCGGACCTGTCGTTAGGTGACTGATGAGATTTTTTACTTGGTTCGTTCCCAGCTTCTAGCCTTGGAGGTCAAGTATGCGATCACTCCTCAGCTTAGTGCCATATGGGGTCTGCATAATTAACTTTGTTCTTGGACTTTGTTTTGCTATTGGTTTAGTTGTGGTTGGTTTGGGCCTGTGCGCCTTTTTTTCTATTTGATTGGGTCTTTGGCTCTCTTGTTTAGATTGTTTTGTTTTGGGCCCTTGGGCATTAGTATTTCCTGTTTGGAATTGTGAGTACTAGGTACTCTTCTTGGGGTATGCCCCTCGTATCTTGTACATTAACTTTTCTTTTATGTGAATAGTAACTTTTTTCAAAAAAAAATCTTGTGATGAAAACATCTAAATGTTTAAAAAAATGCATGAGTACATGTAATGCAACTAAATGACACAAAAAATAAAGACTATAATGACAATCTATAAAAAACAAAGAAACAACCAAAAAACACCAGAAACATCTATACTTCTCCCCCTTGTTTTCTAAACAAGTGCCAAAGTATAAAATAAAATGAAAATGATAAACAAAACTCTCCCTGACTGAATGTTCAACTCTTTAAATTATACATAAATTTAAAAAAAACCAAGAAACTAATTAAATCAAGTACTCTTGCAACTGAACAAATTCCCCTTAAATCAATTTCACTGACCTAGAACTTTTGGCATGTCAAAATACACTTAAGAGGATCAAACTGAGTCAGACATAAAGCATTGATCGTAAGTTGTAAAAATCATAACTGAAAACAGTCGAAATTCATATAACAAAAATATCTAGACATCATATAATCTTTTTATAAACAAGCATGTATCAGAGCTGTGGATAAACAACAATCATAAATATTATTTTATCACTTAATCCAATTGAGTGATCAACTTGAACATATTTCTTACACACACAAAAGTCAATCTTAATGTGAATTTTCTGAATAAATACAATAGCTTTCACACATGTATAGAGGGAGCCTTTTTCCATTTGAGTGGGTGACCTTAACATATTTCCAAGATACATTGAAGTTACTCTCAATGGATGGCTTTCACACATCATATACTGGTAGCCCTCTCTGTATTTGACATGAAATTACCAGTAAAATTATACCAATAAACAGCTCAAGCACGCTTTAAATATAAATAGACTAATGATGCTACAGACATAAACAACATAACTAAACATTGTTATAATTCATGTAACTAACAAGTGCCAATGTCCTTTCTCAGTTTTTCAAATCTCAATGCATCTTAATGTTCATATGAATAGGTCAGCTATTTGATTCTCAGATGAAACATGATCAGTGTAGATAATCTTTGATTCACCAAGTCTCTAAACAACACTTTTTGTCATCACTTGTTTGACTGAAAATTTTCAAACACTTTTCATTTCCTGTCACAGGTTTAGAACAAGCATAATCATTATTTGAAGAAATATTAAGTGCAGCAACTTTGCAGTGAGTTTCATGTTTCTTAACCCAAACCTGTCGTGTCTTATGTGACTGTCTAAATTGACTTGCCTTTTTCTTTAAAAAATTTTGCAATTTATAGCATCTAGGTCTAATGTGACCTTTAACACCACAAAAATAGCAAGTAGGAACAAATTTTCTTACCTTTTTTAGATTCGTAATGAAAGAACTCATTGGGGAAGCAAAATCAGTCATGTTTTTAAAACTTGAGTTAGAAGTGTTACCTGAATTTGAAGCTTTAACAAACACTGTTTTTGATGTTGAAGCACTATTTTTTTCATCATACCCCAAACCATGTTTGATGAAGTTATCACGGCCTAAACTCAGAATTTGATCAAGCTTTGCTGAGCCTATCTTGAGTTGATTAAAGCACTTGTTTGCCTCATCCAATTCTGCAGTAATTTTTTGGATACATTCTGTTTTGTCTATCACAGCAACTTCCAGTTTTATGATTTTTTCATCTGCAGATGCTATTTCACTCTTGATTACTTCTTGTTCATTCTGAAGAGTTTTGATCTGTACTTTCTGCTTCTCCCACATCTCATAAAGTGTATTATACGCCTCCTGAAGTTCTCCATAGTATTCAGCATCCTTCTCAGCATCTGACTCATCAATGTTTGATCTGTTCTGTTCTGTTATGTTAGACAGAACATCTTCAAGTATGTCAGACATAACTGTTTGCTCTTTATCTGAAATAGTCCCATTGAATGCTAAAAAATTGTTGGAGTCGTCTTCATCTGTTTCTGAGTCATCATCACTCTATGTTGCACACAAACTCTTTTTCTTCTTGTAACTAGGACACTCAGCTTGAATGTGCCCAAATCCCTTGCATTCATAACATTGAATTTGACCTTTTTTCTCAATCTTCTCTTGATTTTTCTTTGCAAACTCTTTAAGAAATTTTCTAACATTAAAGTTCTCTGAATTTTTCTTCTTGAGATTTTTCTTCATATTTTTGATAAAATTCTTTGTCATATGAGCAAGTTCATCATCGGAATCATCAAGATTTCTGTCATCATTTTCTCTTTTTTCTAAAGAAGAAATAAAGGCAATACTCTTTTCCCTCCTTCTTGACTTTAAAACCATCTCATATGCTTGAAGAGACCTAATCAATTTATCAACTTGCAACGATTTCACATTATTGCTTTCTTCGATAGCTCTGACCTTAGGCTGAAATTTTTCTGGTAAAGATCTAAGTATCTTGCCAATAATTTTAGCCTCAGTATATTCCTCACCAAGCATATAAGCAAAGTTTGTAATTTCACAAATTATAGTATGGAATTCACTAATGGTTTCTTCTTCATGCATAACTAAGTTTTCAAATGTAAAAGTTAAAGTAAGCAACTTAAATTCTTTAACCCTTTGAGTACCTTCATTCTTTACCTCAAAGATATCCCAAGCTTCTTTTGCAATGGTGCACTTTGAAATTAATCCGAACTGTTGAAAGTTGACAGCATTAAAAATTGTATTGATGCCTTTAGAATTCCATCCAGCAAATCGATATTCATCTTCACTTCACTCATTCTGTGGTTTCTCAATCTGCTTCGCAGCATCATTGGTTTTTGTTGAGGGTGTCTAGCCATGAACAATGCTCGTCTACACTCTTTCATCAATTGATTTGACAAAAGCTCTCATCTTGACTTTCCAATAAGCATAGTTTGCATCTTCAAGTAACGGTGGTTGACAAATGATCCTTTTTAAGGATTGACAAGTGGCGGATACGTACTCCGTGACTCTTAAAGTAAGTTTTTCAGTTCCATAAAAACTGTTGCTCACCTTGCATTAATTTTCTTTTCTTTTCTCTCATTTTCTTCACATGGATACCATTCTCTCGAATCTGTACACACATTTTCCCTCTTTTCCACAAAATGATTTGCTTAAAATTTACAAAGCTCAAGCAGAAAGACTAAGGATATTGATACGCAAGAGTATTCCCGCTGATTTAAGATGGTTAATTTAAGCGAAGGTTCGATTCTCTTATGAATTTTCAGCTGGCTTTGTTTCTCATATGCTAGGTTTAGGAAAAAGCTCTTACGCCAAAAACCGAAGAGTGAAAAGGTTACAAGTTTATTGCAAATGTGTAAGATGAACTTGTAACTAACGTTGCCGCTCATTGGGATTTTTGCCTAACAATTGAGAGGATAAGCTACAATTCATCAAGAATGGATTGAGTAGGAAGTCTTTGGATAATATCCAATTGACTCTTGAGACGCATTTTTGTAGAATTATGCAGCGTGAAAATTTGAAATTATGGACACAATTTCGAGAAGAGCATGCACATTACAGTCTCAAGAATCTGACTCAAAACGACCCTGTTTGCCAATTTACAGAAAACTGGATGGGAAGCATATCCCCAACTTATAGAAGTTGTTTAATCTGTTTCTGTACGTAAAACTAGCGGAAGATGTGGGCCACAGTCATAGCTACCTGTTTATATGCATGGGTACTATCATTTTTGAATTTTTATGTCTAACAGATGTCATCATTAGAATATCTTTTGCACTCCATAAATATGACATCTCTTGTTCTTCACTTCACACGTATAGTCAGAGAGTTGCATAGAGATGGAGGGAACCTCAAAACATCAAATCCAAAAGATATGTGCATTCTATGGATCTCGATCTAAAAAAAGTTAAGAGTTTGTAGAAGTAGCAAATTATCTTGGTAGGTTATTAGCTAAAAGAAAGATTCATGTGGTTTATAGGGGAGGTAGCCTCAGGTTAATGGGTTGTGTGTCAACAATTGCACTCTTAGGAGATAGTCAAGTTTTAGGTGTTATTCCTAGAGCTTTAGTTGTAGAAAGCATCATTGAAAAAAAACTTGGGCAGTAGTTACAGGTCTCCTCTATGCATGAATGCATGGCTTCAATGCTTATCAATTTGGATGCTTTTTTTGCCTTACCAGGTGGATTTGGTACTTTCCAGAAAATTTTTCAAATTGCCTCTTGCGCCCAACTGAATCTTCATCATAAACCCATAGGTTTGTTGAATGTTAAAATTTTTTTTGATCATTTGCTACGTTTTGCTATTAAAGTTGTAGAACATAGCTTTATCCCACATTTTAAGCGATAGATCCTTGTTTCTGCCACTACTGCTAATGAATTACTTGACAAATTATAAGTAGTTGGGTATGAACCTGACCCAACAATACCTCAAATTAATTGGTCTGGGGGACACAAAAAAAGTGCAAATTGGATCGGACACTACTTTTGTAATTTTTCTTATCTTTTGTTTTATTTGTGCTATTTTATTTTACATGTCTTTCAGGTCCTCTCTTTTGAGGACAATGTTTCATTTGGTTTTGGGGGGGGGGGGGGGGGGGGGGGGGGGGGGGGAGAGGAAGGATAGTAGACATAAGTGTGTCTCATATTTTTCTCTTGCCAAAAAAAAAAAAAAAGTGAGTAAGTAATTAGATTCAGAGTGACGGTGTAAGGAGTTCAATTCCTCTTGAGACGAATTTTGGGTTAGGAATGGTAAAGTAAAGAGGGCCATTTTGAACTCTTGAAGCCCATTCTAATTAGGGTGGGTTCGGGCCGGGATGGGGATATGCCATCCCCATCCCCATCCCCAATTTGAAAATTAATCCCCATCCCTGCCCCATCCCCAATTTAAAAATTAACCTCCATCCCCATCCCCATCCCTAATTTTTTAAATCATCCCCATCCCTAATCCGCCCCAAGTAACATATAATAATTTCATTTTTTTTTTGTTGAATTATATTTTAGCATTTTCCTCAACATTGCAACTACAAGTATTAACAATTTTTCAACTTTTGATTAACTTCACTTTTAAGCTTCCAAAATAGAGCAATGCTGATTTTCTAATTTTTTATAATCAATCTATTAATCCAATTGGCCTAAAATTTTACAAAAACATCGTAAACACCTTTATCTTTAAGCTTGTCAAATCTAAAAAATTTTTGAAAAATAAAGGTATTTTAAAATAATTTATATTTTGGGGTCTATCAGTTTTATCAAAAGCTTTTAGGATTGACCTCTCTTCATTTGTAAATACATAAAAAATCCCAATTAAGTCATAACATTACAAAAATTTGTAAGATCAAACTAGACTTAAAGACGATAATATATATGCCAAATTTCATAATTTTTTGATATGTCTAGGTAGCTCAAATAAGTTTTGAAAAACTAATCCCCTCTAGAAAAATAAAAAACCCAGAGTTGCAGAGTCATTTTCAAAAATTCATAAAAAATCAAATACTCCACATTTTTTAGTGAAAAAAATTTTAAACAAACCTTTGAGATGTCTATTTTAACATATATAAATTTGAAAAGCAAAATCAAATTAAAATTATTACATAAATTTTTATAATCCTTTACTATCCTCTAGAAATAAGGTTGATGTTTTTTCTTTTATCAATTCTATATACACACAAACACACACACATTCGGGGAACAGGCCGGGCCGAGTTGGGGAACACAATCCCCATCCCCGTCCCCATTTAATTTCGAAAAAAATTTTCATCCCGCCCCATTCCCCATTTATTACTCCCCATCCCCGGCCCAAACGGGCTAGGGAGTTGCGGGGACCCATCCCCATGGGGATTGGTCCCAGCTCTAATTCTAACTAATTTGTCATTTGTTTTGATTTTGCACTTTTAAAGACTCATTTTAGCTAATATGATATTATTTAGCTTTGATTTTTGAATTTTATAACGAGGTTGTTTAATTCACTTCACTTTGAATTATTCAAATTTATGAACTCTCACAACTTTATCATTTAATAAACTGTTTGCTCATGCATTCATTAAGCAAGTATTCATGAACTTTTTTTCACACACACACATATCTTGATGCATGATTGTGGGTTGCAAAATGAAATATTGCAATATTTGAGTTCTTTTATTTTGTTTAGGATAATAACAAAAAGAAGGGGAAAGTTAAAGACAAAAAGAGAAAAAAAGAGAAAGTAAAAAAAAAAGAAATAAACAAATAAGCAATTATGGATAAGTTTGGTCTAGTAGCCTTCTTAATTCAAGCAATTAAGCCCGAGAGGTGCCTCAACACCTAATACCCTAAGACCAACTAGTTTGGGATCTATTGGCTCAAAGCTCGCTACATGGATTAAGGAGAAAACTTAAGAGGATTGAACATTGCACTATCCATAATTTTCTAAGCAAAAAATAAAGCATCGACGAACCCGAGTTGTTAAGCTCACAGGGGTGTCTTAACACCTAATTCCCTAAGGCCAACTGGTTTGGGAGTCATTAGTCTAATGCTTGTTACATGGATTAAGAATGCAGTGTTTTTTTCAAAAAAAAAACAGAAGAGGAATTGATAAATGGCCCCTACCAAATGATGTTAGCCTTGACAAATATTAGAACCGATATGGCTTCTTTCTAAAAAGCCTCATAGTCATGTATTGACTGAGCACAAAAAAAAAAGGTTTGTTAATATCTTGACTAAACGGTACATAAGTCTTTAAAAAAAATGGTGAGAGTTTGTTCATTTGGATAGAATCAAGAAGAGTGCAATAATAGCCACCTTGGATGTAAAATTCTATAAATCATTACTGAATAATAACGCTTTAATTGATAGGGACTAGCAATAAGTTGGTTAGGGGGTGTGATGAACATCTAAATATATATACTTAATAAGAGCTTAATTCATCATATTACACTAATAGTGTCATTAAATTCCTCAACTTAAGCATATTTGTAGTCTTTGCATCTTTTGAATTAGCTTCATCTTAATTTCAGTTTTTGTTATAGGTTCGATAAAATATGCATAACTTTCTATTTATAGATCAAAATAGTACAAATCTTTATTTTTTGAAAAGCTAATTAAAATATTTACAAGATTGTATTTCACATGTATTATCAAATTCAGGCTTTTATTGGACCAAAAATGGGCATGAAGTAAACCCATTTGCAGTTTCAGCCAAGTCTGATCATGCCTCCGTATTTTGATCATATCTCTTGATATACGTATCCAAATCATATGAATCAAGATGTTATAGAAAGCTGAGAGAAATATCTACAACTTTCATGCGGACAAGTGATCAATATTTTAAATATTTTGATGTCAAAATCAATAGTCAAAGTTGGTGCATATGATGATCCCAATTGTCAACAAGATATTTTACAATTGTTCCTTTGTAATGTGACAAGTTTGCCCCTGAATGTATCTATAAATAGAGAGGCATTGTAACCTATTAAGGCATCTTGGTTCTTGGCTGGGATCTATTAATATTGTGTTTTCTCTCTTATGTTTTGTTCTTTTGATGTTATTAATAAATCATTTTCTTCTTGCGATTTATTTTCTTTCTTGCATAATGTCTTGCTAAATTCTCTCTTGCTAAGGTGAAAGGGTGAAACCCTTGATATAAGAATAAGGATTTTCTAATCCTTTAATATGTGCTTAAAAATCATAATCTTGTGTTTTTTATTTTATATATTTTATATTTATTTTTTTAATCAATCTTGACACCACTCGTAAAGTAGAGGTTTTAATCCATTGTAGACAATCCTTGGCATATCAAATGCTTGGAGCCTTTCTAAACGTCGTATGATTCTTCCTTACCGACACAAGTCTAATTAAGAACCTTGATTTATTGTAGACATAAGGTGATTGACAAGTTGGATGCTTGAACCCATTTACAAGAAGTGGTATAAATATTGGTAATGAAACAAATATAATTCATATAACTAAATGGACTTAAATGACATACCTTCCGATTGGAACCTCCTTGATGTTTGGATTCTACTTGAGTTATAATTAGGCTATTTATCCTTATTTGATATATCAAGGGCGGATCCCCTAACTTTAGCTTTCATTATTATTGTGTTAATTCCTTTTACTTGTGTATTTTAAGTATTCTTGTTTAATACTTATGAACTTTTTCTTTCATTTGCTATGGTAGGTTTTACCTCCTATTTCCATGGATGGTTTTACCACCTTTTATTTTTGTTTTACATTTGAATGGTCGGTTGTACTGCCTACCATCTTTACTTTTATTTGTTAATATCATCTTATTAATTATTTGAATTATTCATATCATATTTCTCATCCTTTAGTTTACACTGCTAAATCCCCTTCCTCGTAGATCGACCCCGGTCTTGCTAGATTTATTACTTCGACACTCCTATACTTGGGAGATAATTCGTTTTTTGGATGTGTTACCACCCCTGAAGTTTAGCTTAATATCATTCGAAAAGCCTCTTATGCAAATATATCAGCGCGGTCTCTAACGTTCACGTTTAAGCTTCATCTAGGGCTAGCTGACAGTTTCTGTTACATTTTAAATTAACGTTTTGAGTAAAAAAGTCTGTAATGCCCCTTGATACACATGCTCTAAACAGTTGGAGCCTAGCTTTCGGATTAGGGATGGCAAAAGTCCGGTGCGGGTGCGAGTTTGGCCATTCCGCACCCGGACCGGACTAAAAAAAATTTCCCCGGTCCCCGCAAATCCCCGGATTTTTTCCGGGTTTTTCCGGGTGCGGGTAATTCCGGGTTTTGGAATGTGACACCCGCACCCGGAAAAAATCCCCGGATTTTCCCCGCTTTTATTTTTTTTTTAATTTTTCAGGCCTTGAAAATGAATAAATAATATAATATGGGTGAATATCTCGTCAGCAGGGGGTTGGCAGCAATGGCAAAGCGCTTATACATTCTGTGTTGCAACCCAAGTTCGAGTCGCAACGCTGCTGGAAATTTTAATTTTAATTAAATATACAAAAGAATTGATTAATCAAAACTGTTTGTAAACACTAAAGCATAAAAACCGTGTGGCGTGGTGGTAAACAGCTGAAATCCAAATCAAGGTCATGTGTTCGAGTCGTGCAAACTACATATTTTTCTTTATAAGTAATTGGGCTTTCCGGGTGCGGGCCGGGGACGGGGTTTTCTCAGCAATACCGTCCCCGGCCCGCACCCGGGCCTGGGTGCACTTAGCAGCCCCGCACCCGGGCCTGATCACCGGAATTCCGGGGTTTTCCCCGGCCGGGCCGTGCGGGTAAAGTCCGGGTACCCGGCCCAACCGCGGAAAATTGCCATCTCTATTTCGGATAAAGGAAGGAAATATTACTTAAATGCTCTTTTGAACTTCAAAAAGTGGGGAACCATAATAAAAACAAAATAGATTAAAATGATATTTTTGCCCTTCATTTTTTTTGAATGAAAGTTATGACCTTTGCAAAGTGAACATTGAGGGCTATATATAAAGCAGAAGACAGACAACAACTCATAATATAAAATCAAAAGCAAAACAGCAAGCCATCTTGCCATTCGCGTCAAGCTTCATTCACCTGAAAAAAACCTACACACCAGCAAACTCTAACGGGCAAAATCTCTATTTTGAAAACCCACATCAACCATGAGTTTCTTTTTATCACATCCAAATACACAAATACTATATTCACACACTACAAATTTTTTTTACATATTTATCACTTTCTATTTTTTTTATTTGATACTTTTTTTAAAAAGTGAAAAATAAAACTTTAAACTAAAAGTCAAACCCGTTTTCTTACCTTATTTCTTACTTTTTGTCTTTTTCTATTCACATATTTATTATATTTAAAAAAAGTGTAACAAATACGTGACTGATATATTTATTTCTCTTTTTTTTTTCATTTCCTTCTATGTTTTATTTTCTCCCTCTTTGTGAAAATTTACCCTAGCCTTCATTCCCTCGTTCACCCAAATCATCAACCATGAAATCGCCATTGTCGCTCGAGTGGCATCAAACTAGATCACTCATCAATGCATCATTAGCAACTGGGTACGATGGCTTTCAAGGCAAAGAGGCTGGTTTAGAATCGCGCATTGACCCAGATCTGGGTTGAACCATTTCAAGTTTTTGTGTTAGTATTTGATCTATCTCTTCACAAACACACACCTTTTATGGGTTTTTCCTTGCATACAATCAGTATTTCAAGCTAAAATTCATCTTTTTCTTCAAGAAGTTGGGTGCAGGTTATCGATCTCTATGTGGGCTTTACCGTCTTTACCACGCTGAGTTAGGTAAGCTGATCTTGTAATGCTATTTGATTTGTTTGTTTTTAGGGCTCTGAGCTATCTGCTTAGTTTAACATTAAAATTTGTTGACTGAGAATTGCTTGTTTCAATTACGTTTGACCAATTCTTTTTATTTTCAGAGCCATGAAATAATGCCTTGTAAAGATCAATTTAAGTGTTTGATTTATAATGCTTTTATGTGATTTAGTTTAAAATCTTTTGATTCTTGTCATTTCGGCTTTTTGGTTTTGTGAGAAATGAAAATTTTGACACCCTTGCAGAATCATATGGATTAGGAACTTACATGTGTCCTCCACGGGAACCAATTCCACTTGTAGATACAGGAAAATTAAAAGCACTTCACACACATCAAAAGAAAATCTATTTTTGCTTGTAAAGTTTCGATCTTGAAAGCTTTGAAGGAAATTGAGTGTTTGGTAAATGTTAGTTAAAGGTGGTTGCTGAAACGTAGGTTATATGCTTGCAACAAAGCGTGGCAGTGCCGGTGTTGGATATTAATAGCTATTTTGGTAAAGGAAGCAAGATTGAGGAGACTCAAGCTATTTTTACAATTTCATCACTGGTTTCTTCTCCCAGAAGCTTCAATCAAGTTCAAGTATGGGAGTCAATTTCAACTGACTTGTCTAGCTCCCAAGTGGTTAGTTATTAGATCAAATTTTACGCTTTTTTTCTGGTCAAAATTGATTTTTTTGTTTGAATTGATTTACTTTCTTGATTTTTATAGACTAGTTACTAGTTAGAGGATAGAGAAGAAATTATGTTATGTTGTAGATATTGGTTGATTGCTTGATTATATTGATGTTCAACGCATTAAAATTATGTGAAGAATTTTACTGCTTTGTGGTATGTCGTAAGTTTGGATATCTTTGAAGTTAATTTGGACTAACTCAGTTAGACAATGGTTTTCAAAACTAGCACCCTGATCTCTATATTTAATAGATTTGGGTAACTTTGGGAGTTTTAATATTGGCTTTTGTTATAATATAGAGATCAAAGGTTATTTCTGGAAACACTTATCAATTTAAGTGCTAGTTAGCCTCAAAGTGTGTAAGTAGTCCAATTATAATTACGCAACTAATTAATGAAGTCTGCTGTTGTCTAAATTTTGTCCTTTCTATCACATGGGTTGAAAATAAGAACTTGCTTTTCTTCTTTAATGTAATAAAAGCTTTTAACTGAGTTATGGGTACAATGTCAAAGAAAAAAATATTCATATGCATAATTACATCTATGAAAGGTTGCATGTATTATCACAATAGGTCATAAATAAATTAATATAATACAGAGAAAGATCTGTTTTGAAATTAGACATTAAATTTTATTAGATATCTTTAAATATCGCTAATGTTCATTTTGTTTGTTTATGATGAATTTATGATATACATATGTTGTGGTCAAATGCATTTAATTAAACATCAATAATGTGATGTAACCTCTATAACAAAAAGTCTCCATAATCACAGCCATGCCAATTAGCACTAGCTACAAGGTACAATATCAGTTACAAATCCCTATCAGAGTCAACTAGCTTGAAATTTAACTTCTTTTTTCCATTTTTAAAGCTTTAATTAGTTGGCCTACTCCTATTGTTTTAAAGAAATTTATTTTTTTTTCCATTTTTAAAGTAAGCATTAATTGTATTAATGAAATGTACTTCTTAAAATAGTATTTTTAATATGTTTTCTCAAGAGGAAATTTTAATAATATGACCAGATTGTGGTTTAAACTGTTTTATTTTCTTCATTTACTTTCCAAATGTTACTGTTTGTGATTTTATGTTTCCATGGTAATGATCATTGTGTGAGTGGTCTTTTGAATTAATTACTTGTCTTCACGTGGATTTTTTCGCTTTTTCTTTGTAGGATTTATCGATGCATGGACAAAGTATAATCATATATTATATCATGGGCAAAAATGGGAAATTTTTTTGTCTATGCATAAGGGCCATATATAGGCCAACCCGAAACCTCATCATCCAGCTCATTAAAATGATGTAAATGTAAATGGACTTGAAGGCCTCGAGCACATGTAAAAGCCTACATCTATATTTCATTTCTATATAAAGATTCATAAGCTTGTAAAATGACTTAATGGTGTGGTTTTCTTTTAAATGTTTTGCACGCTGCTATTATCACACTCAATTGTATTGTTACCTAACTTTTGCTCTTGAAGACTTTATTGTGTTGTGTTTTGTTGTTGAACAGATTTGGTGGAAAAGATGGCAGCCACCACGAGCATCAATTTCAGAGGTATTCATCTTCAATGGCAACATATGTTATTATGTTGACACTAATGATTCAATTCTGGTTGATCATGGATGCAATCTTAGTGTTATTAATAACATCAAACTCCAATTTTATAGCATCCTTCTCTCATGGTAATTCCATTCATCAATCGTTTCAATTGGCCTATTTCTTGAGCCAAAGTGTGTAAATGCTCAGGTATATCTTTAACCCTCTATAACTTATTAAAGATATGTCTCGTGATGAAACGTTCTCAATTCTCATCTTTCAAACTAGTTGGTTTAATTTATCCTACACTAGTTTTCTGGTAGAGATTTCAAAGCAAACATGCCCTAAAAAAATGCTTAAACAAGCCAAGTTAAAATCAACAAAAGTGAAGCAACTAATCAAGAAATTGTTAAAAGAAAATTAAAAATTAATCCAATATTAAAGGTTATTCTTATATTTGATTTTTGAGTTATTTATTTTAACACCAAGCTTGAATGATATGCTTGGAATCTGTTTATTCCTTATAATATTTTATTACTCTAATAATAGAAAATTGGCTATAGGTTTTGTGTTACACCTATATATGCACAATCCACTTTAAGTTAAATAACTAATAATATAATATTATATACTATACATGTTTTCATTCTTCTTTTATATGTAATATTATTAAATACAAAACACCAAAAGGTGAGACTTCCCTATCACAAATAAAATTTAGTCATCGTTTATTGATTTTGAATACTTATATACGTGAATGTATTATAAGCAAATTATAGATTGATTTTGTATATTCTAGCGATCTCTATTATTTTTAATATTTTTTATGATATAAAAATTTCAATCAATTGAAATATTCAGCAAAGTAAATGGCTTTAGTTAAAGGTCTACTTGCATGGTAGGTTGTTGGCAGATAATGCATTAATATTGAATGGCTTTCTTCCATCTGCCATTTGGCTTGGTGTATGTATGTGTGTGTGTGTGTGTGTGTGTGTATATATATATATATGCGTACAAGTCTTTGCTCCCTTCCACGGATGGGCTACAAAGAAAGTTGTTGTTGCAGGGATGTATGCCCTTCCGATGAAGGCACAACTGTCAAAGAAGCTCAATAAAGATGGTGAGTGGTTCCCTATTTGGTCTTTTTGTTTTGCTATCATACTATTTAAAAAGTGATATAAACATAGTATTGCACCATTTACTTTGTTCTTTATTTTACAAGGCATTGTTGGCTCAAATTAGAGCCTTAGTGAACAAATTGACTTTAAATTGGTTGCACTGAGCTTTAGTAAGTGTTGGCAATTTAGATGAAATGTTTAACTCAATACTTCAGTCTTGAGTACTTAAATTTCTCTATTTTGGGATAGATAGCAAAGATAGCAAAGATTTCTCTCTCCATTTTATTTAATATTAGAATGGCATGAATCCAGTAGGTTGTGCATACAGATTTTTTTGGGTTTTGGTTTTGAATTTGTGATGTTATTGGATTGAAGGTTCCTCTCCCAATCTTTGTTTTTGACTCAAGTTGGTGTTGCTTGTAGATGGTCTTCTTGCTAGCTTATTGAATTTCCTAAATTTGATTTTGTCAAGAATTGGAATTTGCTTGTAGTTATTCAATTAGTATATTCGATTTGGTTTTTTAAAATGGATCTAAGTAGATTCGTGGAGGGGCAAGGTGTGTGAGCAAGCAGAATAATTCATTGCACGTGAGAATAATTCATTGCACGTGAGAGAGCAGGGAGGAATGTGTTGTTTTGTGTTTTGAGTGATTTTGAAGCTCTTTTTGTCGAAAGATAAGTTCAGTTTTGTACTGCAAATTAACATAAACTTAGACATGATTATGAAAATATATCAATAGACTCGAAATTACATTTTCTAGAGTTGAGATATAATTGTAGCATATTTTGTTGAGTACGATAAAGGTGGAAGTGTGTATGGTACTCTTAATTGCTTGTAGTGAGATATTTGAAAGTCGGATGTTGATTTGATAATAGTTGTAATTATACTGTTATTACATGCTAGGTTTATTGAATTTGTTTTAACATTTTATAAATAGTTAATTTGCCAATATTTCAGATTATATATTTTTTTATTTTTTAAAAATCTTATTTAGTGGCTAAAAGCTGTCAAGTATGTTTTTTTTTTAATTTTTTCAACTAACTATATTTGGCGGTCAAAAACCACCAAGTATAGTAAGGTACATATTTGACAGGTTGACCAACCGTTAAATAGATTATATTTGGCGGTGCTATTGGTGTTGGTTTAGAAACCGTCAAATATGTATATAATTGACGGCCAAAAACTGTCAAATATAAGCATTAGTGACAATACAATAATGCAACAGTTAATTGAGGTTTAATAAGGGTCAAAAATAGAAAATGCAGGTGCGGTTGGAAGGGTAAGGTTTTGATATTGAAATCTTCACGGAATCTTGGAAAACTATACTTCAAATGCCCTTATGGAAAATGCAACATCTATCAATTCTGGGTTCCAGATAATGAAGAGTAGGGGTGTTTGTCGGTTTGGATCCAATGGATTTAGCTAATAACCAATCCAATCAAATAGTGATCGGTTTAGAGATTTTTCAATCCAATCCGATACAATTAAAAATTGAAATCCAATCCAATCCGATTTTAAAAAAACATCATCCGATCTGATTCAATCCGATCCAATCCGAACTTTTAAAAATTTAAATACGAAAAAAAAAAAATCCAATATAATTCAATAATAAATACAAGTTATTATATAAAAATAATGATAACATGAAGTTACCAAGCGAATTAAAATCTTGGTAAATCGTAATATAATAAATATAGATTTATTTATAAATTGATTAATGTTCCTAACTAAAAACAACAAAAAAAATTTAAATCATTCCAATACAAATATTGTAATTTAAATAAATTTATAGGACTTCATGCAATAAACTACTTTGCATAAAATGGAAATTGGAAAAATTTATTGCTACATAATTGTATTAACTCAATGTCATCTATGCATATTAAAGAATGCCTAGCAAAAATGAATAAATAATTAATAAGTAACTAATAGTTTTTATATTGAGATAAATATAATTGACATGAAAAATAATTCATGAAATTAAAAAATAATGATAACTAAGTTATATTTATACTTTCTACGTACATATAGCACAAATGAATTACATCAATAATCATCAAATATTGATTTTAATTTTTAGATATTCATAGTTAATTTTATTACCTATTATTTGGATTGGATCGGTTTATGATGGATTTTTATAATAGGATCCGTTATCCGATCCAATTAATTCGGATCTCAAAAATTTCAATCCAATCCAATCCGTCAATTGATTAAATCCAATTAAAATTGGATCGGTTTGGATTGGATCCATCAGTTTGGGCGGATTGGATTGGATTTTGAACACCCCTAATGAAGAGTTTAGGGCAGGTAGAGGTGAGTTGCATGATATATTTATGCACACAGATGCAAGTGCAGATGATGAAGTGCTTGAAACATAGGTGAATAAGATAGAACATATAGAGGCTATTGCTATGGATACGAGAGAGCTGCTGAAGTGCAATGTAATGGTTAACTATTCTATTCACTATTATTTGGTGTATTCCTATTTGTAGTAAAAATGTTGTAAACCATGTAAAAGGAAAAATGAATTCCATTCATGTATGCAAGAAAAGTTCCACGTGAATTCCATTCATCCAGTAACAAGTACATTAGTGATTTCCATTCAATATAACTACAAGAAAAGAAAGTATCGTAGTGGAAAACAATTTAAATATATCATTCTATCATTCACACTGTATGAAAAAACAAAATTATATCAGCGAATGAACCCATATTGTATTGACTGTAAGAGTTTAATCCAAAGACATCAATCTATCCTTCAGCCTCTCAAAAAAAAAAAAAAAATAAATAAATAAATAACAACACCAAACAACACCAAAGTAAATCAAGTACTTCAATTGTGCAAAAAGGTTCACAACTTTATATTCAGAAGAACACCATTTTGGGGTGACATTTCTGCGATGCAAAAAATCCCAAACAGACCAAAGTAAATCAAGTACTTTAAACAAAAACTGATTGTTCTTAACATTTATTAAAAAGTCAGTTATTAGTACCTTAATGGAAGTTCATGGGTTGTTTGTTGGCTGTGAACTACCTATTGTAATCACATTTTATTATGTAGTTGCATTAACATGTTGAGAGATACAGATTAAATCCAATCATAAAGCATTTATGTACTTAGATAGATTAGTGATACAGGTAGATAAACTATACTTACATTAGTAGTTCTTGTGGTGTGTTTCCTTCTAGGCATTTCCTCTTGTTATAGCCAAACTTTATGCAAATGTTGTATTTTTGACTGAAACCCTTCTTTCTCCCCATGAGCTTAGTGGGTTCCCTTCTTTCTACTCATCCTTGGCCTCCCTACCTTCCTTCTTGTATTGAGGGGATCCATCTTGTTAATATTGAATGGTGGCTACTCCCTCTTATTAGGCTTTGGTTTTATCATTTGTGCATATGCATTCGCATGGTGGTCCACGTTTAATATTGGTGTAACATATCATTTGGTTCAACCTCCTATCAACTGTGCATGCCATGGTATTTTTATATAGGACACTTAAAACTTGATAGGCACCACAAGAGCACGTCTAGTTAGCCAAATCAACTATGAACACTTTGCTTTCTTCAACAACCTCACACTCCATACCCCCTTCCCATACAACTGGGAAAAATCTTCCTATATCCCCATTCTTCCTAAGCTTATCCATGAACACTTGTGGTAACTTATTAGCCCTTGCCAAGATGCGTGGAATTTTTTTTTTGTATAAGTTAACACAGAAATAGTTTATAAAATAAAATAAACAACTAAAAGTCTTTAAAATAAAATAAACAACTAAAATAAAATAAAATAAATTTAAATTAACCTAGTTTAAGTAACTTAATTCTCTTTCATCCTTATCATTATCTTCTTTCTTATCTCATCTCCTCTAGCATTGTAAGAACTAGTTGTGCTTTTTCATCAGCGTATTATATCCTTATCAATAGTTGCCTTGCCCTTTTCATTCCCTTCCACAACACTTCTAATGTCGAAATCCTCTTTCTCAAAATCCTTATCCTTACTATCCCTGTCAAAATCCTCATCTTTGTTATCCTTGTCAATATCCTCACTGTCATTACTATGCACACTATCCTCATTCTCACTACTACCAACATGCTCAATATCATCAGAGTCATTTACCTCAACATACTCATTTTCTCCCTTAGTCACTGACTAGTTTTCATATGGGTATTCCTCATGATTATCAAACTCCCTATACTTCACATTTGGATTATTCAGTGGCAACTCTTCGATTATGAAAGTCACCTTCCTCAAGCCTCTTGTTTCATGCATCTTAAACATGCACAAAAGGTTATCGTCGTTGCATATTGTCATCTTGGTCTTATTCCAAGTTATGGGGACTTCCATTCTATGCTTCTCAATGGGGTCCAACTCTCCAAGGCCTGACTTCTCCTTGGCCTCCTTCAAAACTGATACTCTATTGCACTCATCACTGTCTTGAAGGCCAAAGTCAACCTCCTAGCCTCACATATGAAGCCTACAGTTGAAAAGAACCATTTCCACTATAGATAATGATCATAACATAAGTTAATAACATCTTCACATAAAGTAAACGAATTAAAAACAACTATATGCATTCAACTAACAAAAAAAGCAAAGAAACCTATCAAGAAAATTCTGACACCTATAATAGTGAATTGCGATCCCCACAAAATAATTCAAGTAACTAACAACCAAGAAAAGGAAAAAAAAAGAATTTGTTTCTCATGGAGTTCGTTTCATTCATTTTAATAAAAAAGTACACTTCTTCAAATTTCACGACCTAACACATCAACATACATGCATGCATAGGTTACTAAAAAAAAAAAAAACATAGAATTGAAATGAACAAATCCAAAACCAAATAAACCCCTACAAATCAAGACATGGAACGTCGGCTTCCATTGTTTTCAGTACAAAATGAAAACATTTTTCACATTTCTTGAACAAGCACAATAGAATGCATGCATGCATGGAATATTCAAAGCTATAAAATTTTTCTCATGAATGAATTCCAATGAACAAACTCTGAACAATAAAAACCCCAAATAAATTTTATACTGAGTGATGAAGAACAACACATAGATCCTTCCTGATTATAAAAACAAAAATTCATCACATGCAGTAGTTAAAAGTCACAATCTAACAAAGAAACAAAAACCCCCACAAAATAAAACCTACTCGATTACGGTTTCTGCGCATTTACAAAAGAACACAGAACTGCTTGCGTTTTTCCATCAACCATCTCAAAATACATGCATGCATAAACAATTACAGTAAAAAAATTTGGAAAGCTATTACCTAGCTGACCTAATTCGTGAAGCGTCAAATATCCACCAAGGAATGAGTTTTTGGGACTTCAAGGTTTTCCTTCCACCAAGCACAACACCACAAGCTCACCAGATCAACTTGCTTACTTTTCACGTTCCTTCCTTGACGTGAAACAATGCAAATTTCATGCCAAATTTCAAATGGAACTTTAATGTCTTCCCTACCTTACCAACGAAACAAGTTGTGCATATGGCTTGTATTTTTTATGCTTTTACTTTTAGGTCGAGTGAAGCCTTTTATTGTTTGTATTCTTTGAATATTATTTTCAATATTCAATTACCGTTTTGCCCATGGGACACACGTGTGTATGTCATTTTACTAAAATGCCCCAAAACATTAATTTGAAATCTAACAAAAATTGTTAGCTAGACCTGGATGAAGCTTAAACCTAAACATTACGGATTGCGCTAATATAATTGCATAAGAGGCTTTTCGAATGGTGTTAAGCTAAACTTTAAGGGTGGTTTATGATATTATCCCAATTACACACACACACACACACACACAAAATAGAAGCAGCGATGTAGAGAAAGTGGTGATGCATGGCTGGGTCCTTAAACTTTTGCATTGAATTGCTCCTTGTCCAAGTCTTTGTTTAAGCAATTTCCATATGTTAGTTATTCAATTTTAATAAATGGCCCCCTCAGACTCAAAACTTTTAATTATATATGCTATTGATGTATTTGAAAGTCCTCTAAATACGTGGCTAATTTTATTTTACTCTATTTTTAAGTCATATTTCCTTTTTTCTTCTTTTTCTTAGATCCTTTTCGATCTTAATTTATATATATATATATATATATATATATATATATATATATATATATTATATAAAATAAAATAAAATGAAATTAGCCTTGTATATATATATATATATTAAAACCTCTTCTCTCTCTCTCTTCAATTTTCATTTCATCTTTCTTCGTTTCATATTGTGTTAATTAATCGGGTTATCATTTATGGATGCCAACTTCTTGTTATTCATGACATAACAATATAATTGTAATCTATGACATTATCATTATTATAATGATTGAAATGAAATATTACATTATACATTAGAAATACTATAATATTTTATTAGAAGGTGCCATTTCAATAATATATTAAAAGAGTGTTGAAAACTTGAGTGAATATATGGGCAGTCTGCATCAATAGAAAAACTCGTATTAATTAGCACATGAAGTTTCTATAAATTAAAAGCCATTAAGAATATGTTATAGTAATATGTAACGATATTTTACGAATAAGCAATAATGTTTTTAAAACAACATTCAATTGGAGTTGTAGATCATTTATTAAATATGCCTTAGTTTGATCATTATACTACAAGTTTCATAAAAATTAATAAAATGAGAGAGACTCTAGGTTCTATGGAAGCTTCTCTTTAGGTGCTCTAACGAAAGTTTTTCTTGTCCAAAGTGTCCTTACCAACCTTTTTACAAGCTTCCAAGAGTCTCCTAAAGAAATATTTTATTCTCAAAGTGCCTTCATGGGTTGTAGCTGTCATCACTGGCTTTTTTGCATGCAATGTGGTATCACTCCAACACCATGCATGTCAACACCTATGAAAGAGTTGCTCCTATAAATAGACCTCTTTTCTTCAAATGGAGGTTTGAACAAACTCTAGCCCCAATACTCTATAATCCTCTCCCTCTAATCTCTCCTTGGTCGACCATCTATTTCTTCCTTTCCTCTCCATTTTTATTCTTTCCTCTCCATTTTTATTCTTTGACTTGATAGTCAGAGGATTATCGCTAGCATCACTGTTGTCGTCTTCGACCTTTGTTTTATCCTTGTTTGCGCTTAGTTATATTACTAGACCCTTGGTTCACTGAAATACAACTACCCATCTCGATGAACATATGGCCTCAAATTTCGTATTTCACCATCCTTCTCCTTTTTTCTCCCAGTTCCCTCTTATTGAGTAAGATTTTCCACACTAAATATAAATTTTACTAGTGAGCTAGAGGTCGAAAGATTTTTGGCATCAACAATTATTTTCAAAATAATGCCCAAGAGAAAACCAACTTATGATAATATTATATTGATGATAACGTTAATTGAGTGCCTATATTTATAAGGGAAGTTTTAAAAATAACCAAAATTAAAATTAGAGGAACTCTTTGATAAATGGATAAGTTTCTAAAAATTTATATATCATGACTCTATCCACTACTAAACATTTATTATTGAACTATCAAATGCTGTCGCATACTATTGGATGCTTTATTGGACATTGTAGGACACCAAGTAGGATGCTTTATCGAACTATTGGATATCACTATAGTATGCAAATTTTCATAAACTGATTTGTTTTCGCAATCACTATAGGAAAAATGCTCATAGTTGGCGGTTTTTAGTCATCAATTATATACATATTTGGCGATTTCTAAACCGACATTAATGGCACCGCCAAATATAGTCTATTTGGTGGTTGGTCAAACTGTGAAATATGTACCTTACTATACTTGGCGGTTTTTGGCCGCCAAATATCTTTAGTTAAAAAAATTAAAAAAAAAATACTTGACGGCTTTTGGCCGCCAAATATGATTCTTAAGAAATTTAAAAAAAAAATAGTCTGAACTATTGGCAAATTAACTACTTATAGAACGTTAAAACAAATTCATGAACCTAGCATGTAATAACAGTATAATTACAACTATTATCAAATCAACATTCGACTTCCAACATCTCACGATAAGCAATTAAAAGTACTAGACACACTTCCAACTTTATCGTACTCAAAAAAATATGCTACAATTATATGTCAACTCTAGAAAAAATGTAATTTCGTGTCTATTGATACATTTTCATAATCATTTCTAAGTTTATGTTAAATTGTAGAAATCTCAACACTCTTATGTTGGTGAGATAAGCGGTCATACCTTCAATTTATTTGGAGGGATACACTCTACATTCCCTACTTTCAATGTACAACAACCAATAGTATCAACTTCATCATCATTCTACAGGAAGTAAACCACAAAATGAAGAAAACCTAGAAACATTCCAGAAAGAGTTGCATATAAGCATGATGTATGGCTAATGGCTATTGTAAAATGTATAGCTAAAAATAAAGAAATAAATGCAAACACCACAAGTAGCACAGTGGCACATGTAAGAAGAATAGATATCGAATCACAAAAAGAAATCCCAGCCACCAAATCTGAAAATCATAATGTGTCTTACTGTTCATACCATAAAACAACAAACATTAGTCCCTAAAATAACATTGATAAAAAAATAGTGTCTACACATAAATTTAATACATTTTTGCATATTTCACTTATTTATATATGTTGTCTCTACTTGACCAATAGAAAAGACCATATACACTTAAAAATAGTTGTAAGTTCGAACCAGAAGATAAGAAAGTGAAAAATTATCGAACCTAATGTGCTGATTGAAGTCAATAAATACCAATTTAATGGCTTTTACATGATACCACATACAACTAATGAATAACTAATATGGATATATATAATATTATGAACTCATTTTTAACATTTTTAATATTACATTCATACAATGCCACCATTCATGTGATTCATGTGATTTACCACTACTACAATCTTTGTCCTTTATGATCATTTACATGTCAACATTCATCACTTTCCTATTACCATACAAGTTTCTTCTATATTTACTGCAACCTTTGTCCTTTATAGTACAAGTCAAAATTAATTAAACCAAGGCTATGAGGTTGCCTTAGTTTTATGATTATTTTAGCTTAGTATTGATGCAACATTTCTCCATTTGTAATAACACGTATTATCTTATCTTAGAAAATGAGGTGACCTTTATCAATTTAGATTGAATCTAGGTTCAATATAAGCAATAATGAGACAAATTTTAAAATAAAAATAAAAAATACTTTTATTTTACATAGATAAGTGAATTATTAACATTTTTTCATTAGGTTAATTTTTAATTTTTATTTCATTCAACATTTTATTTAAAATTTAGCCCAGTTTTTAGTTATTCTAACTCTGATATCCTAACTTTAGTATCTTATTTATAAAATTAAACATATATTTTCAGGTTTGAGTATGCTTTTCAAGAAACCCAACTCTTAATTAACTTTTGCTTGCCTCTAGTCTTCTTCGTAAGATTAAATAATAATTTTAAAAGGATCAACTTAACATGATTATATACACTATGTGTGATATAAAAAATCTTCAGTTTTGCAACTTTTATATAAGTCATTCTTTGATGGATGGATAATTCAACATGTGAAAAAATGTAGAATTCTTTTTTGAATACTTTTGTCAAGACTTCATAAAAAATTATTGTGATTTGATACTCGAGCCCTAAGCTTAGAGATCCATAACTATACGACAAAATCTGTAAATGACAAATTAATGTCAATACGAGATTGTACTCTTGAAACTAAAAGGTCTTAGTTAATGGAGTAGCTAGAAAAGATTTCGTATAGTAACTAAAAGTAAAAGCTACCAAACATGGGTTTAATGTTAATGTGAGATGTGAAAATTTAGAGCAATTATACATAATATAACAGCAAACTGTAATATAAAATGGCATAGGAGGATTTACGTGGTTCGGTTATAAAAACCTACGTACACGAACAATTTAGAGCTACTATTCACTAAGTTCTTATTTGTATAGTCTTTAGGTGCATTTATAATGTTGACTCACTCTCATACATTGATCTAATTTTTGTAAAACAAAATCCCAACAAGATCTTAAACTTTAGTGACACTGCTCACTTTCTGTTGCTGACAACTTAACAACACACTGTCAACTAACACATAACAATGATGTCTGACACTGAATTACATAAACACTTAACTTGCAAGTTTTCTATAGTGAATACTAACTCAAACAGACATAAACAAAATTCATGTATGATCACAACCTCTCAGACATGAATAAAAACTCTCCTAAAACATAATAAGAACTCTCATAAAACATAATTAAAGACACATTTCAATATTGGCGTTGAAGCTCTCCTCAATATCTTGAAATATGGTAATACACTTACATATAACTTATATGAAATAACATTATATATATAGTGTGAAATTTAGTTGCCCTTCTTATCAATATCTTATAGAATCTCAATCAAACTCAATTAGTAAGAATATGATAATGATCAATAGTAGAGGAAGTGATATAAATAAACTCTTAAGTAAATTATGACAATAATAAAATATACTCTAAGTGAACTAGGATACTAGAATAATATCATAATCTAATGAGAGATATTCAATATGAATCTAATACTTCCTAATAAAGACTTTTAGAAAAAATGAGATAAGAAAAAATATAAACCAATGTTTTAATTACAAGTTTGTCCAAAATTAATCATGTGCATGGCACATGCCAAGGTGTCACGTTTGACACTACAATCTCCCCTTTTTTGGCAACTTGTGATGAAAACAACAAATTGTTTCTGAACAATGATCAACATGTAAACATATGTCTAATGCAACTAAAAACAAGCATATGAAATATAACTGAAAGTATCATACCAATAAAAATAACGACTTATCAGCTATAAAACATATAATAAAAATAGTCATAATAGAAAATGACTGAAATCAAATAACCTACAACAAGAATATGGAAATGTGACTAATCATCAAATAATTTATAAGTAAAATAATCAGAGCTAAAAAATAAACTGTTGTACATCAACTGATCTGTTAACAAAGTAAACAAAGACGATTAACTAAACTTTTGTAGTAAAATCAGAATTAAGCAAAAGTAAGCACAATGCAAACAGTTTGATGCATACATTAATGACCTACAAGTATAAACTATCAAACACAAACATAAAAAGCAATGTAAATCTTATAAAACAGATTAGGTTAACATCCAAAAACAAAAATCCCTGCAAAGTTCAAATTCATCTAAGATTAGATCACAAAACTATTACCTACACCCCCCCCACACCACCACCCCCACAAAACTATTGGCAATCTCAACCTTTTTCAGTTTCTTCAGCTCTGTACCTTTTGATTTCTTCTTTCACCATTTTTCTTCTTCTTCTTCTTTGATGCATTGTCTATCATAAGACCAGTCCGTTCAGCATATTCCTCTTCTGGCCTAGTCAACTCTAGATGCTCCTCCATTATCTCATCAGTTGGCATATGAGGATGTTCATCTGCAGTTTCTTTGCCATCAATTTTTCTCTCAAACTTAGATTGCTTTGTCTTGATATCCTTAATATCTTGCCTAATATTAACTAGAGTAACATTGATTAGAGTAAGTTGTTCTTCCATATTACTCATTGGTTTTGATCTGACCCTTTGGTCTTGGTTGAGGATTAGACAAATTGGTTTTGTCATGCAATCTAGACAAGAAACCTTTTGTGATAGGCTTAGGCAAAATCTCATATGTTTCTTTAGAACTCATGGGAACACCATTTTAAGCCAAAATTCCTTGAATTAAACAAGAAAACACAAGCAAGTGATAATTGGATTTGTGAGGTGCAATCTAAATAATCATCCTATATATTCACAAACCCAAATTAATTGGTCTATTGGTGCCCAAAAAGAACCGAAATTTCACCCTATCATCTCTAACTTAATTTTGATAAGTTAAAGGAAACCAATCAAATTGTGCTATCTTATGCATGACCCTATACTTCTTAATAAGATATTTTTTATCAATCCTATCTTTTGAGTTTCATTTCAAATCATTACGACCAGTTAACTCTTTAAGAACTGATAGGTGTCTATTTATATATCATTTTCATATTAATTCCGTCTATGTTTCTTTGCTATATTCCTCGGTATTTTTATGTTTTTGTGTGGTTTTTGATGTTTGTAGAAGTTTTGGAGGAACTTGCACAAAATTGGAGTAAAACCCTTCATTTTCACCTCTGCTAATCAACCAATTTCTCGGAGTTGATTGTATCGATATACAATTAACCGGATAACATGCTATATACCATTGGAAAGCTCTCGAAGTCTATTTTTTGGAGAAATTTACGATTCACGAATTTATGTAGTGTACCGAAAGTTGTGATAAAAATGGTATGAGAAGTGTATATTTGTAATTCCATATATCACTGTAGCATGTTATTAAATACGGGGCACTGTAGCAAGTTACTGTAGCAGAGTATATAAACACATTTTAGGGTTTTATTTTCATAACTTGAAGAGGGGAAAACGACTTGGAGGCTGCAGCTCTGGAATTCTCTCATCTTTTGGAGTTCTTGAAGGAGAAAGAAAGTTTGGAAAGAGGAAGAACTACAAATCTAAGGAGATTTGCAAAGGATTTGCTAAGTTTCTTCCTTTCCCTTTCATTTTCTGGAATGTTTTTGTATTGTATTGTATTGACTACATTTTTTAATATGTGTAACTGAATCTGAATTGTTTGAGGGTGATTTCAAAGCCCTTGATATGGTTTTTGTGAGTTGATTGTGCAAGAAGTTGTTATCCAATTCTCTAATTGAAGTAGCTTGTATTTTCCCATATCTAATGCTTATGATTGCTTGCTGATTGTATTTGGGGTGGCCAACTGAATATAATCTGATTGTTGTCTATTCTAGATTAGAAATCTTGATCCGTAATTGTCTTGAATTTCCAATCATTAGTAGCAAAATTGTGATCAGAGATTGTAATTGGAAAATACAACCTAGGTTAAATAATCCAAACCTGTGTGATTATTGCTTAGATCAACCTGTCTTTCTTTTCGTAATGCATCCATTGAATTAAATTTAGAGAGCTTGTTCTAGGTTGTTTAATGGATAGAGATTAAATAAAGAGCCTGTTTATTTAACAACAAAGTAAGGAAAGATTGGGATAACAGAGCTT
>SNVD02012916.1:0-72845 GCA_013180625.2 Boswellia sacra
CAGCTTTGACTTGTTATTCTTTGGATTAGCTAATAACATTAATCACTTGCTTATTTCCAGAAAGTCTTTAGATACTTATTGTTTATTGAACAAAAAGACAAATCAATTTTGTTTTATGTATGTTTGATTTAACTACTTAATATTTAATTCATGTTAATTTAGTATTGATTTTTTTTTTTTTTTGTTTTATGTTGAAGAATGTATGTAACAATGACTTTTAATAATCATTTAAAATTAATTAACCAAGATCATCATTTCTTTGAGAGACCAAATATAATGACTTTTTATTTATTTTTATTTTAACACTAACTCTAAATGAAACTAGGAATCTTAGGTAATTTCTACATTACTTAAACCTCCTCTTTTTTCTACTTAGTTGCTTGCACATTGGGGTAGATTTTAAGGAAGTTTCTAAGTGCGGCGCACGTTTGGGCGTCTCAGCTTCTATTGAATTGATTTTTTTAATGCTGAGATTGATGAGTAATGATTGAATTCCAATTAAGAGGGTCATGGCCTCAATAAGGAGGGACTGAAGAATTGAAGGTGAGAAATATAGACGATACTGTTGTTAACCATAACTTTAATTATAATCTTTGTTTTAATGTATATTATTTATTCATAAGTTATACACTACAAGAAAAACAGTTTTTTGCGACAAAATTTTTTGCGATGAAATAAAATTCGTCGCAAAAAGCGGCCTTTTGCGACGAAATTATTATTTAGTCACAAAAGGTAGCATTTCAAAAAAAAGATATTTTGCGAGGAATTTTTCGTCGCAAAATAAAACCTTTAGCGACGAATATTCATTTCCTCGCTAAAAACTCGAGTGACTAATTAGGGAAGTTTTTTTTGCTACGAAATAAACCTATTGCGACAAATTTTTCATCGCAAAACGTATATCACACACAGACGGCATTTTGTGACAAAAATTTTATAGCAACATGAACATTTTTTACGACAAAATTATGTTTCTCGCGAAAAAAAGACCTTTTACGACAAAAAATTCCTCACTAAAGGCCATTCTAATTTACCATGCATATACGGCAATACTTGACATTTTGCGATGAAAAAATAATTCCTCGCAAAATGTGACCTTTTGCGAGGAAAATTTCCTCGCAAAAAATCTATTTTTTGCGACAAAAAATCTATTTTTTGCGACAAAAAATCTATTTTTTGCGACAAAAAATTCCTCGCCAAAAGATATTTTAATTTACCATGCACACGTGGCAATACTGGACATTTTGCGACAAAAACCTGATTCCTCGCAAAATTTGACCTTTCGCGAGGAATTTTTTGTCGCAAAAGGTCTATTTTTTGCGACAAAAAATTCCTCGCGAAAAGCCATTTTAATTTATCATGCTTACGTGGCAATACTGGACATTTTGCGACAAAAACGTGATTCCTCGCAAAATGTGACCTTTCGCGAGGAATTTTTTGTCGCAAAAAATAGACATTTTGCGACAAAAAATTCCTCGCGAAAAGTCATTGTATTTTACCATGCTTACGTGGCAATACTGGACATTTTGCGACAAAAACGTGATTCCTCGCAAAATGTGACCTTTCGCGAGGAATTTTTTGTTGCAAAAAATAGACATTTTGCGACAAAAAATTCCTCGCGAAAAGTCATTTTATTTTACCATGCTTACGTGGCAATACTGGACATTTTGCGACAAAAACGAGATTCCACGCAAAAAGTCAGATTTTGCGACAAAAAATTCCTCGCAAAAAGCCATTCTAATTTATTATGCACTTGACAATATTGGATATTTTGCGACGAAAATTTGATTCGTCGCGAAATGTGATCTTTTGCGACAATAAATTCCTCGCAAAAAAGTTAACCTTTTGCGAAAAAAAATTTCTCGCGAAAAGCCTGTCTAACTTATTATGAACACGTGACAATACTGGACATTTTGTGACGAAAATATGTATTCCTCGCAAAATATGGCCTTTTGCGAGAAAATATTCCTCGCAAAAAGTTATTTTTTTAAAATTAAAACTTAATAACTTTCCCCTTTTGCTTTCTTCTCTTTGTTCGTGGTTCGTCTAATATATAAGTCTTTGTTTAAAAAATGACAAAAAAAGAATAAAGAAAGTATTAAAAATCTAATTTGATTTTATATAAATTGACAATTTTTAAATATAGTAAGGTCATTTGGATATTCATACAAATTTTTATTAAAAAAAAAGACCATTTGTGATTCCATTCATGCTTTTAAATGTGAAAAACTATTAAGATATTCTAAATTTAGTGTTTGTAAAAGAGATAAATAATTAAAATAAACTCTCTATATATGTGTGTGTGTGTGTGTGTGTGTGTGTGTGTGTGTGTGCGTGTGTGTGTGTGTGATATGAATCGTTAATAATCTAATAATCAAGCATAAAATTTATTGCTAATTATTTATATATAATCTAATTTATGTGTGATTTATATATGTCTAACTGCTAAATTACAATTATGATAAACTTATTACCATGACTAATTTTTAATTGATGAAAATGAGATTGGAAAAAAAATCCAACTTCTAAAAATCTAATTTATTTTTCAACGTTTAATTATATGTCAAATAAACATAAATAAATAAATAATTAATAATCATGTAATGTTGCCTATAATTATGTTTTTTATTTTTTTGTTATAAAGTGTATTAATTTAGACAATATATTTCTCTTAGACTTTTAATTTTTATCGTATAGCTTTGAGTAAATTGTTGAGATATTTTAAACAATTGTTAGAGTTTATTTTAAGGGAGATAAATAATTAAAATGAACTCTATAACAAAAAATAAATACATTTGTTACATATTGATTACTATATGAATAATTAATCATTTACTGGTAAATGGCAAAACTAATTTTCAATTCGTAATACATATGATACTTGTAACATATGTATATGTATATATGTCTAATAATTAAATTACTTATATGAAAAAAATATTTTTTATAATTGTAAAAAATATTTTTAATAATTGTTATTTTTATAAAAAATGGATAATTAATTTAAAGGCATTCTATACTTGAAAATAAATGCAATTTTGTTACATTTTTATATAATTATAATATGAATAAGTAATCATTTACTAATCAAATTAGAAAAGCTTATTTTCAATTTCTTATAATAACAAATATGACATATATAGATATCAATTATTAAATTACAACTATTACAAACTTATGGTTTGCATTTGTCAAGATATTTTAAATATTAATTGTTAGCATTTGTAAAATGAATAAATAATAAAAAATATTCACTGAAAGTAAATGCATTTGTTACATAATAATTATAATATGAATATTTGATTATTTATTTATTAAAGTATTAAAAACTATTTTTCAATAACTCGCACATGACAATTATGTCATATGTATAGATGTTTAAGTATTATACATTTATTAATGATAGTTGACTTGTGTGTATTTTGTTAACACTTTAATACATATGACAATTATGACATACGTTTATATGTTAATAATTAAATTATCTCCATCACAAATTAATTTTTTAAATTTGTAAAACATATTTTTAGTGTTTTTAAAAGAAATAGATAATTAAAATAAATTATAGCTAAAATGAATAGAATCTTTTTGTTACATATATGATTATAATATCAATAATTAATTATTTATTGATCACTAAAGAAACTTTTTTTTTGTAATTGCTCATATAACAACTATGACATATGTATAAATGTCTAACTATTGTTTACACTTGTTAAATAATTCTTGAGTTGTTGTACATATTTTATTAACATTTTAATACTCAATAAAAAATAATTAAATACCATATGATGTTTTATATTTCTATTGTATATGGTTGTTATATTATTTATTAATTTATCATCAAATTATTTAATACCAATCCAATATTATATAAATTTAATTATGGATGAAAATTTAATTAATAAATAAACTTATAATTATCCAAGTCTAAGTATGGTTTAACCTAATATTAAATAAATTTAATTATTTTGGATAAATTTATTTAATTACTAAATAAATTTATAATTATCAAAGTCCAAGTATGATTAATTTCAAAATCTTCTTAGTTTTTTATTATAATTTTCACATTTGTATACTTTTTATGACAAATAAAAGAGTCTTTAACATTTTTTTTAAGATTTTTAGTGAGGAAATTTTCGTCGCAAAAAGATTAATATTTTGTCGCAATATATGATGTTTTGCGATGATTTAATTTCATCGCAAAATGAGGTTTTTTGCGACGAAATACGAATTTATATTCGTCGCAAGAAATAAAATTTAGGCGGACTTATTCCCGCTTGAGAATTTTAAAATTTCAAGTTCTTTAGCGACGAAAAATTTGTCGCTAAAGATCAAAATTTTTGTCGCAAAATGAAATTTGGGCGGACTTTTTCCCGCTCTTGAAATTTCAAAATTTTGAAACTCTTTCTCGACGAAAATTTTGTCGCAAAATATCAAAATTTTGTCGCAAAAAAAAATTTTTGGCGAACTTTTTCCCGCTTTGATTTTTTTCATAATTTTAAAAACTATTTCGCAACAAAATTTTCGTCGCTAAAGGTTAAAATTTTGTCGCAAAATATCCAACTTTTATTATATATACATGGGTTAATTTTGGATTGTTTCATTTTCTTCTATCACTTCCAATTCTCTACTCCTTTTCTTTTCCCAACATTTGGTAAATACTTTTACTCTTTCTTTTACTTTTGTGTTATAATATATTTTCTTTAATAGTTTAATATATTTTTATTTATTTTAATATTTGATTGATATTATTGTCTTTTATTTGATAGGTATTTTTGAAGATGGAATACAACTCAACATTCTCAACATTATCAAATTCTTTGCTTCTTCAACATTGTTTTTTTCATAAACTCATTTTTTATGCTTTAATTTTTACTTAACATTTTATTTTTATTTTTTTGTTTTTAATAGGTATTTTTGAAGATGGGTTGTACTTGAAGATTTGAGGATTCATACAAAGTCAACAACAAAAGAATTTTTGGAGGATGAAGTTTTGTATTTTTCTTTCTCTTTTTTGTATTTTTTTTAATTTTGCTATGTACAAAGGTTGATATATTGTAAAAATATATTGTGATAAATTTTTGGTAATTTGTTGTTAATTAATAAAATTATTAATATAAAGAATTAAGTTGTGTAATGAGACATGTCATTTATTCTAAAATTTATAACTAATTAAAAAATAAAATCTGTAAATTCTTAAAAAATAATCAATTTTTTTGTTAAAAATTTATTGCGACGAATTTTTTGTCGCTAAAGGTAGTATTTAGCGAGAAAAAATTGGTCGCAATAAACTTTTTTAACTAAAATAATTTTATTAAAAAATGAGTTGTTTTCTAACAATTTGCGACAATATTGGAATTCGTCGCAAAATATACTCTTTTGCGACAATTTTTTTTTTGTCGCAAAAAGTTGACGTTATGTGATCTTTTTTGTGACGAAATATTTGTCGCAGAATACCACTTTTTGCGAGAAAAATTTTGTCGCAAAAAGACTTTTTGCGAGGAATTCCAGAATCGTCGTAAAAAAACCTATTGCGACTCACATATTGCGACTGGAGCGCGACGAATTTATTTTTGTCGCAAAAACTTATTGCGACGAAATTTTAACTTTTTGCGACGAAAAATTTCGTCGCAAAAAGTCATTTTTCACGTAGTGATAATACTACTTTAAAGATACATATCATCACATAACCACTTGTCATATCCTCATAATGTTATACCTGACTAAGAGACATTATACTTCTAATTAATTAAATTAATAATTAAAATTTTTATATTTTGAAAAACACCCCTTAAGTAAATAATGAATATAGTTCATATATGAATATAGTTTATATATTTATTCGGAAAGCTAACTTGAACCAATTTTAAAGACTTTTAAACTCAGCCAACGTAACTTTTAGCACTCTTTCCATCTTTTATTCTTAAATTTCTTGCTTCAACTTTTAAAATAAAATTATCATTCAAAAATAGATTCTTGGTTTTTACTTAAAAAAAAAACTTATATATTATTCCAATCTTCAAGCAATTCTTTTATTTTAATATTTGAGTTATAATACAGAGATTTAATCAGTCAATTTTGATAATTTTTAATATTTTATTTGATGGATTTTAATAAATTAAATGTTATTTATCATATTTTGTAAGATGTTAGAAGATTTTTTTAATAATATTTAATTATTTGATTTCAGTTATAGTTTAATTATTTAGATTTAATGTGTAGATTTTAAGAATCAATTTTAATGTCTTATTTAGTAGATTTTGTTAAATTAATTGAGATTTATAACTTTATGTAGTGAAAAAATTAGAGAGTATTTAAGGATTTTATTAATAGATTTGATTTTAATTTGAATTAGGCTTTTATTAATTAAATTAATTGAGGTAGAATAAATTGTCTAAACTATACAATATTTTTGAGATATTTTAATTTATTTTGATAAAACTTCAAATAATAATGCTTTATATAATAAATGAGTTGTTATTTTGCACTCGATAATGTATAGAATACGTATTTTGAGGAATGCCTCCGACTAGATGTAAAATTTTATTTTATTGTATCATCGTGGTTCTTAGAATTAAATTTCGCCAAGTTTAAAAAAAAAAAATCATGGATCCACCCTATTCATGAATGATCACATGTGAATATATCTCAACTTTCTACCTAACTCAGAATGCAAGTTTCACATGTGTCAGGCAAAAGTTCAATCAATGAAAACTTAATTGAATAGAAAGATATACCAAAAATACATAAAATTTCACAAATAATTATGTGACCAAATAATAAAAATATTATTTAATAAAATAAATTATTGTTTTTAATGTACTCTTAATTAAAATAGTATTGATAGATTAAATTTTTATGATTAAATGAGGTTATTTTCGAACGTTCGTTGAGTTTAATAAATATTATATTTATGCCATTTCTAATTGACAGTATTTTATACATTCATCTTTGCCGGATGGTTCTCCTGGTAGTGGTTGATTTTTTGTACTTATAATTGATATGCACTTACTTTCATAATAATTTTAAAGAGATAAACGAATCAGATTTCCTCAAAGTGAACCCACGTCATTGCTTGCATCACTTAACAGCATCTCAGACACGTCATCAACCCAGTTCAGCATTCCATGCGGAAAGTTGAAAATGACATGCGGAGCCAAATTAAATTAAGGGGGCTTAGGTTTCGGAGGATCATTCGCGAGTTGTTTGGTTTGCCCAGCTTTTTTTTTTTCATTTTCTTTTTTATATAAGTATCTCGTAGTAGAATGTATAATAAGTATTTCTACAGATATTTTCAGCAAATCAAGTAGAAAATAAATATGGAGGTACAAGCCTCCCATTATATAGTTTTCAAGAAAACCCAATACAACTTTTTCCATTTTTTTCTTCTTTCTCGTATATAATTTTTGTCTTTTCTCCACTTTTTATTCTAAGTTTATTCCATTATTTTATAATAAACTTTAATTATTCATCAAATAATATATTTTAATAATTTTAAAATATTTAAAATATTTTTTTAATTTTTTAACTATTATTCATTTTCAAATGAAAACACAAAATACGTATAAACAAATATATTTTCACACAATCCAATTTTTTATTGAATGTATCAACTTATTTCTCATTTTCATATCCAAATAGAAATTTTGAGAATAAAAAAATATAATTCATTAACCAAATGGGATTTTTAATGAAACGTACAAATAGTGTTTAAAATCTTATTAAAAAATTATTGAAGCACCGTAAGTACATATATATATATGTGTGTGTGTGTGTGTGTGTGTGTGTGTGTGTGCGTGTGTGTGCGCGCGCGTGTGTATATATATTTTCATAAATGACGTGACAAGCACTCATTGATTATAAGTAATATTGTTCAGTCTTTGATGATCATTTTGCTTATCCTTTGACAAGGTAGTTTCAATTTATATATATGCATGTATGGATAACTTTTGACTAAAAATAAGAATATATAAGAAATTAAAAACTTTTGACCAAGAATATATAACTTTACCTCCCTCAAAATAGATAACTTTTCCCACTAGAATGACTAACCATAGATAATATATTTCATATAAATCTCTCGTGAAATGTGTAATAAGTATTTAGATTGATGCTTATATCAAATCATATAGAAAGCAAAGATGCGCGCACAAACCTCCCATTGGAAAGTTTCCAAGAAAACCCAAAACAATTTTTTTCATTTCCTTAATTGTCTATCTTATATAAATTTGTCCTTTCTCCACTTTTTATTTTAAACTTATTCTATTATTTTGTTATAAATTTCTATTATTCATCAATTATCATATTTTAATAACTTATAATATATAAACATAATATTTAAAACTTTTTTCATCCATCATTCATTATTAAAAAAAAAACCACAAATAGATACAGCTAAAATATTTTCACACAATTTAATTTTTCGTAAAAGGTATCAACATATTTCTTATTCTCACATCTAGTTAGAAATTTTGAAAATACAAATATATAAATCATAACCAAATGGGAAAAGATCTTTTTAACCAAAAGTGTTCTAAAATCTTAACTGCAATACACACACACACACACACACACACACACACACACACACACACACACACACACACACACACACATATACACATTATCGAAACACCGTATATATATACGAGGGGTTTTTTTGACGGAAGATTTTTTATACGAAACCAAACACAATTTTCTTGTTGATCTAAAAGTTCCAATGGTTGAGATGGTTAATGAGTTGGCAGTACTAAATACATCTTGTTGTCTTTCAATCTAACTATTAGATTTTGTGAGATTTATGGCTATAAAATTCTATCAATAAACTATGACAAAATTTCTTGTTTAAATATCTCCTCATATGTGTGTGTGTGTGTGTGTAAATGCCTCAGCAAATCTTATAAGTGGGCAAAACAACATCAACACTTTTTTAATTATTTCTTTAAATAACACTCAGGAGATTCAAACTTACAATCGTTGGATCATGACCGTTTTAATACTATGTTAAATATACAACTCTTCTAAAAGTTTAAGTTTGTAGATGTGAATTTAATATTAAAATTTAATTTTCTTATATAATATTTCAGACAAGTATCTCATTAAATGTGTAATAAGTATTTGCATAGACGTTTTTAGTACATCATACAGATAACAAATATGGAGGTAAAAACCTCCCATTAATTATGTGACAAAATTATAGAAATATTATTTAATAAAATAAATTATTGTTTTTAATGTACTCTTAATTAAAATAGTATTGATAGATTAAATTTTTATGGTTAAATGAGGTTATTTTCGAACGTTCGTTGAGTTTAATAAATATTATATTTATGCCATTTCTAATTGACAGTATTTTATACATTCGTCTTTGCCCGATGGTTCTCATGGTAGTGGTTGATTTTTTATACTTATAATTGATATGCACATACTTACATAATAATTTTAAAGAAATAAACGAATCAGATTTCTTCAAAGTGAACCCACGTCATTGCTTGCATCACTTAACAGCATCTCAGACACGTCATCAACCCAGTTCAGCATTCCATGCGGAAAGTTGAAAATGACATGAGGAGCCAAATTAAATTAAGTGTGGCTGAGTTTTTGGAGGATCATTCGCGAGTTGATTGGTTTGCCCAGCTTTTTTTTTCATTTTCTTTTTTATATAAGTATCTCGTAGTAGAATATATAATAAGTATTTCTACAGATATTTTCAGCAAATCAAGTAGAAAATAAATATGGAGGTACAAGCCTCCCATTATATAGTTTTCAAGAAAACCCAATACAACTTTTTCCATTTTTTTCTTCTTTCTCTTATATAATTTTTGTCTTTTCTCCACTTGATATTCTAAATTTATACCATTATTTTATAATAAACTTTAATTATTCATAAAATAATATATTTTAATAATTTTAAAATATTTAAAATATTTTTTTAATTTTTTAACTATTATTCATTTTCAAATGAAAACACAAAATACGTATAAACAAATACATTTTCACACAATTCAAATTTTTATTGAATTTATCAACTTATTTCTCATTTTCATATCCAAATAGAAATTTTGAGAATAAAAAAATATAATTCATTAACCAAATGGGATTTTTAATGAAAAGTACAAGTAGTGTTTAAAATCTTATTAAAAAAATTATTGAAGCACCGTAAGTACATATATATATATGTGTATGTGTGTGTGTACGCGCGCGCGTGTGTATATATATTTTCATAAATGACGTGACAAGCACTCATTGATTATAAGTAATATTGTTCAGTTTTTGATGATCATTTTGCTTATCCTTTGACAAGGTAGTTTCAATTTATATATATGCATGTATGGATAACTTTTGACTAAGAATAAGAATATATAAGAAATTAAAAACTTTTGACCAAGAATATATAACTTTACCTCCCTCAAAATAGATAACTTTTCCCACTAGAATGACTAACCATAGACAATATTTCATACAAATCTCTCGTGAAATGTGTAACAAGTATTTAGATTGATGTTTATATCAAATCATATAGAAAGCAAAGATGCGCGCACAAACCTCCCATTGGAAAGTTTCCAAGAAAACCCAAAACAATTTTTTTCATTTCCTTAATTGTTTATCTTATATAAATTTGTCCTTTCTCCACTTTTTATTTTGAACTTATTCTATTATTTTGTTATAAATTTCTATTATTCATCAATTATCATATTTTAAAAATTTATAATATATAAACATAATTTTTAAATTTTTTTTATCTATCATTCATTATTAAAAAAAAACCACAAATAGATACAGCTAAAATATTTTCACACAATTTAATTTTTCGTAAAACATATCAACATATTTCTTATTCTCATATCTAACTAGAAATTTTGAAAACACAAATATATAATTCATAACCAAATGGGAAAAGATTTTTTTAAACAAAAGTGTTCTAAAATCTTAACCGCAAAATACACACACACACACACACACACACACACACACATATACACATATATATATACACACACAAACACATATATATATACACATTATCGAAACACCGTATGTATATACAAGGGGTTTTTTTGATAGAAGATTTTTTTATACGAAACTAGACACAATTTTCTACTTGTTGATCTAAAAGTTCCAATGGTTGAGATGGTTAATGAGTTGGCAGTACTAAATACATCTTGTTGTCTTTCAATCTAACTATTAGATTTTGTAAGATTAACGGCTATAAAATTCTATCAATAAACTATGTCAAAATTTCTTGTTTAAATATCTCCTCATATGTGTGTGTTTGTGTGTGTAAATGCCTCAGCAAGTCTTATAAGTGGGCAAAATAACATACAACACTTTGTTAATTATTTCTTTAAATAACACTCAGGAGATTTAAACTTACAATCGTTGGATCATGACCGTTTTAATACCATGTTAAATTTATCACTCTTCTAAAAGTTTAACCTTGTAGATGTGAACTTAACATTAATATTTAATTTTCTTATATAATATTTCAGACAAGCATCTCATTAAATGTGTAATAAGTATTTGCATAGATGTTTTTAGTTCATCATACAGATAACAAATATGGAGGTAAAAACCTCCCATTGCATAGTTTGCAAGAAACTCAAACCAACTTTCTTCAATTTTTTTTTTTTACTCTATCTCTTATATAGTTATGCCTTTTCTCCACTTTTTATCTTAAATGTATTTTTATTTTTGTTATAAATTTTAATTGTTCAACAAATATTTTATTTTAATAATTTTATAATTTGAAAATAATTTTTTAAGTTTTTTTCAAACACTATTCACTTTCAAATAAAAACACAAATAAACATAATCAAATATATTTTCACATATTCAATTTTTTGTATAACGTGTCAACATACTACTCATTCTCATATATAGCTTGAAATTTTGAAAAGTGAAACATATAATTCATAACCAAACGTGATAAGATTTTTTAACAAAAAGTGTTATAAAATCTTAACCACAAAAAAAAAATTATTGAAGCACTGGAAGGAAGTGTATGCGTGTCTATACATATGACATGACAAAGAATAAGAATATATAAGAAAATATAAACTTTTGATGAAGAATATATAACTTTTGCTACCTTCCTAACAATAGATCACTTTTCCCCCACCTTTCACTATCTGGATGGATGTTTTTAGTAAATCATGCAGATAACAAATATGGAGGTATAAACCTCCCATTGCATAGTTTCCAAGAAAACCCATAACACCTTTTTTTAATTTTCTTCACTGTATCTCTTACATAATTTTGTCTTTTCTCCACTTTTTATTTTTTAATTTATTCTATTTTTATTATAAATTTTAATTGTTCAACAAATATTATATTTTAATAATTTTATAATGTTTGAAAATAATTTGTAAAATCTTTTTCAACCATCATTCATTTTCAAATAACAACATAAATACACATGACCAAACATATTTTCACATATTTCAATTTTTTGTAGAAGAGTGTGGGTGTGTAAACTTTTGACAAAGAATAAGAATATGCAAGAAAATAAAAGCTTTTGACAAAGAATTTATAACTTTTGCTACCTTCCTAACAAAAGACCACTTTTCCTCCACCTTTCACTAATCGCATAGATGCTTTTAGTAAATCATTAAGATAACAAATATGGAGGTACAAACCTCATATGGCATAGTTTCCGAGAAAACCCAAAACAAACTTTTTCATTTTCTTCATTTTGTCTCTTATATAATTTTATCTTTTCTCCACTTTTTATTTTAAACTTATTCTTTTTTTATTACAAATTTTAACTGCTAAACAAGTATTATTTTTTTACTAATTTTATAATGTTTGAAAATAATTTTTAAAATTTTTTTAACTGTCATTCATTTTCAAATAAAAACACAAATGCAGATAGCCAAATATATTTTCATACATTTCAATTTTTGTAGAACGTGTCAATATATTACTCATTCTCATATTTAACTTGAAATTTTGAAAAGAAAAACACATAATTCATAACGAATGGGATAAGATTTTTTAATGGCAAGTGCTCTAAAATCTTAACTGCCGAAAGAAAAAAAATTATTGAAGCATGGTAAGTAAGTGTGCGTGTGTCTCTGTGTGCGTGTGTGTGTGTATAGTGTGACAAGCCCTCATTGATTGTAAATAATATTGTTCAGTCTTTGATGATCATTTTGCTACACTCTTGACAAGGTAGTTTCAGCTTATATATATAACTTTTGATAAAGAATAAGATTTCGTAAGAAATTAAAAACTTTTGATGAAGAATATATAACTTTTGCTACCTTCCTAACAATAGATGACTTTTCCCCCACCCGCTCCCCCACCAAAATGTCTAACAATAGATAACATTTCAGACAAGTATCTCGTGAAATATGTAATAAGTATTTGCATAGATGTTTTTAGCAAATCATGTAGAAAACAAATACGGAGATATACAAGCCTCCCATTGCATAGTTTCCAAGAAAACCCAAAACATTTTTTTTTCATTTTTTTCATTCTCTCTCTTATATAATTTTGTCTTTTCTCCACTTTTTATTTTAAATTTATTCCATTATTTTATTATAAACGTTAATTATTCGTCAACTATTATATTTTAATAATTTTATAATATTTGAATTTTTTTTAAAAATTTTTTCAACTATCATTCATTTTCAAATAAAAACACAAATACACATAACCAAAAATATTTTCACACAATTCAATTTTATTGTAGACCATGTAAACATATTTCTCATTCTCATATCCAATTAGAAATTTTGAAAACAAAAACATAAAATTCATAACCAAACTGGATAAGATTTTTTTAACGAAATGTGTTCTAAAATCTTAACCAAAAAACAAAATTATTGAAGCACCATAGGTATATATATTCGTAAATGATGGCACAAGCACTCATTTGGCTTAATTTTAATATGTGTGTGTGTGTGTAATTTTTTAGTAAGAACAAGAATGCATAATAAATTAAATCTTTTGACAAAGAACATATAATTTTGCTGCCATCCCAACAATTGATAACTTCCCCCCCGCCCCCCTCCTCCCAAAACCCCCTACGGACCCCACGCCCCTTTCCCTTTCTATAAATAGATTCATCAAGCATTATATCCTCACAGCTCACAGGTTACATTACCTAGCACAGCAAACTCTTTGCACCGACATCAACAGTAGGACAGCGATAGCAAGATGGACTTCAGTAACATGGGCGGCGAAATTCAAAACTTCCATGACAACGTTGCCACCAAAGGCAACAATAACAAGATAGACAAGAGTGTTAATACGGTCACAGGACTTGGTGCCGTCAACCGCACTGGCGACATCAACACCAACGTTGGAGGTCCAGCCATTGGCGGCTACGCTGTTGGTGGTGGGGCCACTGCTCGGCCCAGGTCCGCGAATTAAATGAGGAGACATCGATATTAGTTTATGTTATAACAATAAGTACTCTCCAAACACTTACGGTTTGGTGGGGACATAGTTCGATGTTTCCTAGTTTGCTAGGGCTTTTAGTTTAAGGTAATGCTTGTTGCTGGTTTGCTGGATACTCGGTCATTAACTCTTGTCGTATGACCAGTTTCCAAATATTGCCACTCAATGTTATTATAAATAAAATTGTCTTCTATGAAATTATAAGTATGTTTGCTACTAAGATAAATTTTCTGGCAGTTGACTTGCCAACGTTATAAAATGATATATTTAGATTTACTCCCACATCTAAGCCTTTGCAATTGTTTGAGAAAGATTAACTACTATGTTTTTAATTTGTTCATTTTTCATAAGAACTCTGTATCTTAAGTCTTATATGATCTACAACTTATGTAGTCCTAATTAAAGATGTGTCATTGTCATCTTAACTCATCATCTATTTGACCATTTTAAATTAATGGCAAAGCAGTTGGGATCTAAATTAAGAATTTGAGATTCATATATACATCCAGTCGTATGCTACAATATTCAATTTGTTATTATGTAAAACAGCATTTGAAACTATTCAAATACATAAGATAAATGCAAAATACGTAAGATAAATGCAAAAGATCAAACAAATTACGTACTTATGCTTTGTTGCACTACAAGAATTTTTTACATATTTGTCACTTCACAATTTTTTTATTTGGCAGTTTTTTGAAAAAGTGATAAATTTAACAATTTCTTAAAAGTCAAACCTATTAATTCATCTTATTTGTCACTTTTTGTCTTATTCAATTACATATATATCACATTTTTATAAAAATTTGACAAGTATGTGAAAATGCAATTTTTTTCTTTTCCCTCTCAAATTTCCCTCTTTCTTTTCATTTTTCTTTCAAATACGTGAATATAATATTTAAAATTTCAATAAATTTATCTAAATATAATTAAACAATATAATTTTATTTTAATCTAAAATTAAAAATAATTCTTAAAAATCTTTAAATTAAAGATAACATTATTATATTTATGAAAAGAATAAACTTTTAAATATAAAATTTTAGAAAAATAAATTTTTAGATGTTTAAATTTTATGAAATAAATAAAATTATTTTTTAATTTTAAAGTGATAAAAATCACATTATTCAATTGCTTTGATGAAAATTAAGCAACTAAAAATATCAAAAAAATTATTTTGTAATAATATAACATTTTAAATATGCAAAAAATCATTATAATTTATTTTAAAAATTAAATTAAAACATCTAGTGCTCTAAAAATTATAAAAAATTAGTCTAATGGTTTAAATGAAAAAGTTTGAAATATTGGGACTGAACAGGGGATGATTTTGATAATTTTTAATAGATATGGGTTTTCTGAATTTTATAATACTATAAAAAGAACATGAAATAGCCCTAGCCGCTTCTTATTCTTCTCGCCCATCTCCTTATCCTTCTCATCAAAGCCGCAATTCACAAATCATTTTAATTTCATCACAAAATTCATGAAAGAGACCAAAAGAAGAAGCAGGGAACGAGGAAGAGAGGAGAGGTTTAAGCGGCGTGAGCAATAGCGAGCGGGATAAACAAAGGGATGTTTAGGGTGTCAGTTTGCGGTCAAGAGGATATAGAGCAGTTGTCCAGAGATGGAAGCCATTACAGTCTTTCAACAGGACTTTTTTCGTCTCTTGGTGCAAGGAGTAATGGCAGAGTCAAGCTCAAGAGATTCATTATGTGGCCCTAAGATCACCGTTACAGGTATTCTTCTTCTTCTTCGTTTCTTAAATTTTTGTTTTTTTTGTTTTTGGCACATAGGGGAGATGACTTCTGAATCTTGTACGCCTGTTATGTTTCAGACTTTGATAACTTTGTTTTACTTATTTTCGAACTTTTGTTTTTCGAGTTGCCAAAAAAATTACAACTTATAAGGTGTTATTGACTTTCGAACTTCTGTTTTATTGGGTATTTGAGCCAATGTAGTTGCAGTAATAGAAGTCGTCTGTCAAGGGCTATTATTGACTTGGGATGAGGGATTTAATATTGGTAAATTGTGGATTTTATGCTGAGGTTGTTCTACTGAAACATTATTTTTCTTCCTAGATGTCTTATGCCTTGCCGTCACGCATGTAAAAAGCCATATGATGCTGGCTAGTTTTACATATTTTTTATATTATATGTATTATGAATAATTTGGTTTTGGAAAAATTTATGATAGCTGATACTTGGAATGGTTTGATTTGGTTTTGTTTACTCTTTGTTTTATTTATTACTTGAATGTTTGACTCTCTACACAGTCCAACTCACTCTTTTTCATGGTAAGATATCACTTTAACTTCCAATTTCAGTCAGTCCTCTTATCACTTTTACCTGTTTATTTGGGAATTTTGTGCCTTGTCAAGTGTTTTTGTTCGTCTTTGCATTTGCTCACTTGCTGTATGTTCAAATTCCCCAAAGGAGAAATGGTTTTTGTTTTACTTTTGTTTTGCTATCGGTGAAGTTTTTGCATTGGCTTTTTGAAGTGTTATATGATGAGTGTCAGTTGTTTTCTCAACAACCAAAAGCTGATTTTCAGTCGCTTTTTCGCTTCAAATTAGGTTGTCCGGAACCGCCTCTGCATATGGGTTACTTGTTTCAAGTTGGAAATCCTTCACTCTTAATCTTCATCAATTTTCAAACTTTTCTCATTATTTTTATTCAATTTTGTGAATTCTTAATCATTAGACTCATTAACTCATGTTTAAGCTTGTTTCTTATCTACCCTTTGGTTCAAGATGCTTCCTGTTCAAATCCGAATCCTCAGGTGAACGTGAATTCAGATTCTTTTACTTCTTCTCTTTTATCTTTTGAAATTTCATGTTCATTCTAGAGCATGATACAAGTTTCTGCGTCTGTTGTTTTGAGTTTCAATTTTTCTCTTCCAAAAGAAAGTACGTTTCATCCTTTGTTAGTGATGCAATAGCTTTTATTGTTAAAATTTTTCTCTCTTACTCTTACTCTTTTTTGCCTCTTTATTTTCTCTTTTTATTTCCTTGGTGTAGAAATTGCTTCGACATTTGACTAATCACTCAAGATTCTGAAAAGGAATGAGGTAAGAATACCCATATTTTATTTATCATTTAATTTCTTGTTGAAATTAACTTTTACTATCTTTTCTGCTTACATTAGCTCTCTATTGGTCTTATTAAGCTTGACTCCTCCTTTCGTTGAACAGGTAATTTATAGAAGAGCTGTCTTACATGAGATGATCTGAGACTATGCTAAAGCAACTAGTGACCTCCAGAGACTTGTATCAATTCTTGAAAATCAAGTTGATGAAAAGACCAACCAATCTAGCTCACCAAGTAAATCCTCAGGTGAACTTGAATTCAGATTCTTTTGCTGGTGATATGAACATCTGGTATGTTAGATCCAATATTTGAAAACGGCTAATTTCCAAGTTTCATCGAAAGATGTGAAAGTTTAGTTTTATTCTACCAAGTTTATCCATTCATTTCCCTGGTTGAACACACACTTGAATTTTTATTACATATATATATCTGAACTTGTGTCTAGAAAGTATCTTTCTGGAAGCTTTTCTTATTTATCCTTGGTATTGTGAGTTTTTTTTTTGGTTTAAATAAAAGTGAACCTTTATCTTTTAAAATTTCGCACTTTATGAAAGTTAGTTGTCTGTGGCTAGTCAAATTCCTTCAAAAAGAGTTTGAATAAATGTTTTAAGTGGCTTTGTTAAACTCATTGATTTGTTTAATTTCTAGCACTAGTTATATACACCAATGATGCCCTCTGTTTTAAATGAACCTCAGTGCTTTTACAATATTCAGAATAAAATAAATATTTTCCACCGAGATGTCCCTAGTATTAATGGAATTCTGGAAAATTATAGTTGTGTAGTGTCTTTGTTGGTTTAGGTATTACCGTTTTTATGAAGGAGGCTCCCGCTTTTAAATGAATTTGTGTTCTTTTATGCTGAGGAGGACAAAGTTAATTATTTACAACTCAGATATTGTTTTGGAGTTATACATGTACTGCCTCTTTTGATATTCACTGCTCAGGAAAAGCATGCTTTTACAGTTTCCAACTATGCTGAGCTCCATATGTTTTTTACGATGTATTTACAGGTACCTACAGGATAATAAATTCACAGGATCAGTTTTTTACCTTGCTGATCTTCCCCTAACTGAGCACCAATTTGGCTTATGCTTCAGTTTGACTTATGCTTCAGTTTGACTTCAACTGAGCACCAATTTGGATGTTGAGTTGGTCAAAAACCATGCTAATATGCTTAGATTGATGGATGCTAAAGAATCTTGAGCCTTTTTTCTTGTAATTAAGTTGTGAAATAATTCCTCATTATTGAAGAAAGATTGTTGTATGTTTCCTTGGCCTGTGATCACATTCTTAAGAGGTTCGCCTGTTTAACAGAGCCCCTCTACATACATTGTCAAAGTTGTTATCTTTTTGGAAGGGAAAGAAGGGTAGCAGACATTCCTACAGACCACCCCATCATCCAGCAAGCAACATGCTGTCATTCAATATCGGTAGTTACAGTTTTTAGTTTTATATTGTCAATGACATTCTGTGACACTGTGTAATATGTTGTTTTTGCCTTTCCAGGCAAGTAGAAAAAGAGAATGCTGATGGTACATCATCTAAGCAAATCAAGTAAGATACCTAATTTGTGATTTCTGTTTTTGGTGGGGCCATTGTTTCTAAATTAATTATCTAATTATCCTATGTCGCAACCATGGCAGGCCTTACTTAATGGACCTTGGAAGCACTAATAAGACCTATCTTAATGTAAAGAATTCATCTCAATTTCTTATTTCACTCATTAATGGACCTTTGATCAGTATTATCCGATAAATTTATCTAACAATTTCTCTGTATATGCAGGAGAATCCAATTGAACCACAATGTTATGAACTTTTTGAAAAAGACACCATTAAATTTGGTAACAGTAGGTAGGCACTGATCTATATTCATGCTTTCTGATTATGCAGGAATAGGTATATAGTTGCCATCCTCTTTTTTATTTTGTTTTGTTTAGTTTTTAGTTTCAGTTTTAGTTTTTTTTAATCTTTTTTTTTTATTTTTAATGGGGAACAAGGAACTTATATTAATAGATTAAGAAGACTGGACTAGGTGTCCATATATACAAAAAAGTCTGGAGGAGACAAAATATCTACAACAATAAAAAGTGTATGATTCTGTGATACCATAAACAAAAATCAAAACCCCTAGAGCCAAACACCCAAAACAAAATAATTAGCTTACAATTGCTTCTCATTTGTGTTTGATAAGGGAGTTATTTTTGAATTCCTTAGAATCTGATTACATAGAGAAGCTTGAACACGAATCCTATCCTAGAGGTTGCTTTCTCAACTTCTTCCCCCTTTTTTCTCCTGAAGTTCGGCTTTTGCTTTCTTACCAAGTAACCCAAAGTGGAGCTAAGACAACACACTTCTATAGGGTTATTGCCTTCTCCCCTCTTACCAAGGCAAAAAAAAATTTGTTTAGCATGTAACTATGGGTACTAGAATGACTCACCATATTTTAGCTTTGATTTCAGAGTTTAACCTGCAAAATTGCAGCAATACGGCATTGTAAAAAATAAGCGATGCCCTGTCTTTGAATTCTCTTTGCACAGAACACACCATAAGGGAGATAAGTTTATTGTAGGCAGCTTTCGTTGCACCACTCTCAAAGAATTGAATTTTGGGAAGGAATGTGCCTTCCAAACCATGTCAATTGTCTGAAGGCTACATTGTGACTTTCCTTACAGATAATTCTTTCATAGGATTCGCATGAATATTTCCCAAAACTCTCGGGTTTCCACATTCTTCTATCTTCTTTTATTCCATAAATATTGTGTTGCTCAATATCTTCATTAAATACGAAAATCCTGTGCCATTGAAATTCCTTTTAAATCAAAGCTCCAATTCCCTGATCTAAATTAGATGAGGAAGAAATGTAAGACTCAATTGAGCATTTTGTTTTTGTATCATGTGCTTTTTAAACAGGCACCAGTAGATAAATTGTTGTTCAACATTGAACATATGTGATATTCTTGCATGGATCACAATTCAGTAGTATATACAAGCTTCTACTAGTTATTATTGTTCCTCATATGAAGCATTTATATCTTTGACAATCCAAGAAATATTGGAGTTTTGTACTTCAGACAGTAATATTTTTAATGATGAATGTTAATTACTAGCAGAGCATGGGTGCGTGCAATAGGTGTCTTTGCATTTGATATTGAGAATGAGATTACATAGGTTCATGGATGTGTACGAGGAAAGGAGGATCAAGATGGATGTATTTTCATTTCTTTTTCTGTGTGAGTGTCTGTGCATCTCATAGGTTTCTACCGGAGTTGGGGGATTGGTTGAATTGTTATTTGTTTGAGTGTCATTGTTTGAGTGCTAGCAAAGTTGAACAAACTTTTAGTTCTTGTTTTATCAGAAATCTCCCTGAATTTTGAAGCAATCTGCATTGGTACTTTTGATGCATGGTAGAGTTACTATATACCCAGAATTTTTTTTCCAATCCATGGGAATCCATTGTCACTAATCTCCTATGTCTTTTGTCCCCTTTCAATGAGTTTGATGTTTGTTGTGCTAGCACATCACTTGTACATTTGGGTCTTTGATTTTTGCTCATATTTCTTATCTTGGATTTTACAGCCGGGAGTATGTATTATTGCATGAGAACTTAGTTTAGTGAAGGCTGCTTCAATATGTTCCTCTTTGCACGCGAAAGACACTAGGTTTATGCATATCAGTCTAGAATTCCTTGTGTTTGCTCCAATTAATTATGACTTTGTCATATTGAGAGTTATTCATTCAAGGATAGGGCATTGTACATAAGCTGCTTTCTACCCTTGTGAGCTTTATGCATACTGTTATTATGAAGGCTTCTTTTGCTTGATATGTATCTATCATTTCTCTTCTCGATTGATATTCAACTTACCATTACAACTAAAATTCTTTCGGTTTTTAGATGGTTTTATCTTGTCTGTATGTTGTAGCTATTTTGTTTTGATATTAGTTTTCAAGTCGACTTTGTTTTGATTAAGACTGAACTTGACCCTTTTTAGGTTATAATCAGATCAATCCAAATTTATATATATATATATATATATATATATATATATATATATATATATATATATGTTAATTTTTTTTCAAATACTTGGCTTTTTAAAAACTGCAAATATTTTTTTTTAATTTTTGAAACTATTATACTTGGCGGTCAAAAACTGCCAAGTATATTTTTTTTTAATTTTTAAACATACTATATTTGGCGGTCAAAAAATGTCAAGTATAGTCAGATACATATTTAGCACTTTGACCGACCGCCAAATATAGTCAAATTGATTATATTGACGGCGCTATTGGTGGCGCTTTTAAGACCGTCAAATATATACATATTTGACTGTCAAAGATCCCCAAATATGATCATTTTTTTTTGTAGTGTTGGAATTAATATTTTAAAACCCGGAAATAAAATTCACCCTTGAGTTCGCACTACCACCCCATTTTGATAGTAACATTGAGACCCCATGCAGTTTAGAGACCTTTTAAAAAAAAAAGTGTTGCTCAATCCATGTTAGAAAATATGGATGAAAATAGTAATTTAACCACAAATATGGTTTTACATAAATATCAAATATTACTTAAAAACATCAAATAAAATGAAAGAGATTCTACTCACAAATATATTAGTTGAAACATGTGAGAAAGCGCTGTCCTTAAGACCAAGACTGATTTCACCTCCTTTATTAAATGAGGTTATTAAATAGTTAAACGAGGTTATTTTTGCAGCTTTGTTGAATTTAATAAATATTATATTTACGCTATTTATGCAATGTTGTTAAAGCCTTATTATCCTTTTTTTTCAAGGATTAGGAACCTATGAAGACTTAAATGTTTATATCCAGATTTAGTCCATGCATGTTGAAGTTGATATAAGCATGCATTAGTAGTTCTTTAGGTAAAAAAACTGGTGTAAATCAATTGAAATAGCTATTAACTAACCAAAGTAATCAAATTTCTCATTCCAAAACTCTAAAATTTCGGTCCCCTCAGTTAACCATTCCAACACACCCCCCCCCCACCCAAACATATCGTAGTGCAGCTATTACCACGTGCAACTGCAATGAAGAAGAGAGCAAATCTTGTTTCATCATCATTCCTGGGGCTTTTTTGCTTCCCATGTTCTCATTTTGTACAATATTATGGATAGTTTTCTCTGAACATTTCTAACGCCTTGTTCACTAATGTGTTCTGTTATTTCGTCACGTAGGTAACGGTCAACGTAAAGGCTATGTAGTAGCACGTTTTATGATACATGCTTGTAGTAAGATCTGCCATCTTCATCATTAGTCATATTTCTCACGTACAGAAGGAGAAATAAATGGTGAATTCTACTATCTAAAACAATGCTTGCTAATCCATGTAATATAAATATTGTATTGCAGCAAAAATATTTCTTCATAATGGCATCTCATTTTTTGAAAACTGACATGTTAACTTCCATATGGAGGATTTATATATGGATTAATTTTTGGCTAAATTTTAGTAACTGCCAAACTAGTTAAGCAATATTATAATCGAGATGGCCTCTTATTGCTGAGGAAAAGGATGAACACTATCACTTCTAACTTCAGATTGCTATGTTTAGTATCTGAAGTTGGATTGATTGCTAAGAAGGTTATTTATTTCCATTGTTCTAACTCATATTAACTTCAACAGTAGATATGATTCTTACACAATATGTGTTCCATAATATTTATGTAGGCCATTGTAAATCTCAGGAACATACATGACAAGAGCTATGGAACATAAAAATATCAACCAATAGACCATTTGCATTGTAAGTACTCGCCGGAGACCAGAATAGAATGACTGGTTCAAGTGCAAATATAATGTTAACAGCTCCACAGATTCCATTTTTGTGAAATGTTTTATTATAACCAACAGAACTGCCTTATATCTAGGGGTTATATCCAATGACATCCCAAATTAACCTCTTTATATCCAGCAGTTAGATTTTATGAAATCGTAATTTACTTACCTGCTACAATGACAATTAGGGCTTATACTTTGAATCAAGCATTATCATTTTGCAATTCCTACCATGTATGTGTCTTCCTTGCTAACTTTGACATAAATTTTTCACCCTAAGATGGGGACAAATTAAAAGAGGGTGTTAATGTTACTTTAATACCTTATTTCATTGTTGAAGTACCCTAAACAACGCCACTCGTGATTAGCAGATTGAACCAAGAATTTGTAACACATACATAAATTGTCACCTAGTTGATCTACAAAGTCGCTGAACTTAACCCTTCATCTTCTCCTAACAATTCAGCAACTTATGCATTATAATAAAAAACATCACCATAAATTGAAGAGCGTCGCTCACATTTAACCAATTTAAGATGTTACAATAGATTTATGATAATGGAACAACAAACACAAACATGTCAAATCATCGACCCTATTTAAAATAGGTAATGAAACAAAAGTCTTACTTACGTTTAAAACAAGTAATGAAACAAAAGTCTTACTCATGTTTAAAACAACTACTGAAACCAAAGTCTCACTCGATCATTTTGTATGTCAGTTACACTAAAAACAGGTGACATAAGTAAAGTCTTAACTAAACAAATCTACATAGGCCTCATTGCAAGCAAATTAACATAAGTCGTGAAAATTGGATTTACTGGATGCCTGCAACAATACTAATGGTATATTCTAATTTCTGCAGAATGACCTCCATATTTTCAAGTGACATTGCTTGCAAGGTATAACTGGACTTCACAGTCTCTTGAATGTGATGCAGTCTTTCCTCAATATTTAGGGTGAAAGGGACTTTAACACCATTCAACATATCATCTTGTATACGGTAATAGCTTTCATAATGATAAGTTATGGAAATAACCTAACGACAACAATGGAAGATTGTTGTACAATGTTGTTGGAGATAACGACAAAAATTACTAAATTTGCAAAACAAATAGGATGACAATAGGTTAATAGTTTCTACAAAACAACATCTAATATGTAACAAACTCCATTGCATCATATAAAATAAAGTCAGCGGATTCATTATCAGGGTATTGCCATTGAGAAGAAATAATGTAGTCACTGTAATCATGAATAGAGATGACATAATGGAATACACTTTATTAATTTGCCCAAACAAAATTTCCATGACCAATGAAAGGAGACGTCTACCCATGCAACTTTATTATAATTGTATATACAGAGTACAAAAAATGACATAAAGGTGCTCAAATCATATTTTCCAAAGGTTTTGAAAACCTGTCTAAAGCTTATGTAAAGATTCATTGTGAAGCCAATTAACATCTTCTAATTTCAAAAAATTTTACGCACATTCAGTCAAAAATTGTATATACCTGTATGGAATTTATATGACAGAAACAAAACACAACGACCATGTGTTCCACTTAAATATCTTGCAAGATATGTATATCCAACATGATTGACAAAAATCATATATTGCATAAGCCAGGAAGGTATGATATGTTATACCTTAATAGTCTGCCTATGCCTTTCCTGCCGTAGCCACAATAGACATCTCTATATCTTCTCAGCATCCCATTCCATGATTGGCAGAATTGATCTATTTATGAGAGCAAGCTGGGTAGAAGCATGATGTACATAATATATCTTCACCACCCAGACATTCAAAGAAATAAATGTCAAAGTGCGGAGATGCTAAACATATGAAAATAAATTCTTTATCCATCAAAATATGAAATAAAAGATAAAATACCTGCAGAAAAAGCAGGCAACCAAAAATATTTGAACATTTGAACTATTTATACTTTGATACACTTTGATGCAGTGTCAAAAAACAGAATTGTAACCAATTAGTTTCACTTATGCTCCTGACATCCTTTACAACATGCAAATAAGAAGCCCTTACATATGTCGTTGACATTGGACATAGCAATGTCCCTATGGCAAACAAAACAAAGCACCTAAGGAAGTTATCATCAGCATGACTCAAGTTTTAATTTTGTGCTAGAAGATCAATTCATACACCTCTTGACGTACACCGGAACCTATTGTGAAGGTCTGTAATGTCAGACTCAGGCCCCTCCAATCTAATAGTAGACCCTTCATCTGTAATGCCCATCGTTTTCTTAAAGCTTTCTACAAAAATTCCTAATTCAATGCCATCAAACAACAGCTTATGGGTCATCAGATTCCAACTATCAACAAGCCTACGATATAAAGATCGTCTCGATCTACCCCAATTTGACTGAATAATGGACCCAAACCCAACACGATATATGGCCTCCTTCTGAGCATTTGTGAAAGTTGACAGACATCCAACAAACCTATCTGGGCTACAAACCATATATGTACTCCTGAACTTGGATAAATCTACTTCCACACCATCGGCACAACACTTTTTCCATACCTTGGCTCTCATATAATTTGAAGCTATGCCTTTGGATGCCTCATTGATACATAAACTGTGCCTTTTATATGGTGCAGTACGATACAACTAATCAACAGATTGACAACCCAGAACACCAATATCAGTGTCTCACATATTTGCAGTTAAGTGTTAATGTGCAGTCAACGCTTAATATAAAGGTACAAACCTTAGTTATCATTCGCTTACTATGAATAACACTTGAATCTTTGAGGATATTGGAAAATAAAACATGTTATCGATTATTCTCAACATTAATATATATTCAATTGGTCCATGATGCGATCACAACTTGATATTAAGGTTAGATGATTTACTAGAATAGAAAATACAAAGAAAAATGAATAAGGTTATTAAACATACAGCATAACATTCTATACAACGAATAGCTTTTGATTTTCTTGCTGACTTTCGAGACTATCGACATTTTGTAGCCAAGCAATGCTTTGATTGTGAACAATGTTGTCTACCCATTTGCAATTTTTGCCAACAAGTGATAAGCAAACAGCATGGTTAGAGGGTCAAGAGACAACGTCTATTGCTTAATAATTACTTATTGGTTAATTGTAGATTACATTCCTTTACATTTGCTCTGGTAAAGGAATATGCCTTACGAGATAATTACTTTTTATATACGTCCATGTCATATCTACTACACCTCACACAGAACAAAGTTATCAAATTTTAATGTATTACAATGGGGCAATTAACATAATAATTTCTAAATACCAAACCATTATGCAAAACAAAGTTTGGTCAGAAAGGTATTACAATCATCCCCGCAGAAATCATCTTTATATGGGTAGCAATCTACCAAAGACCACAAACATTTAATTTTCAACCTCTTTCATATTTTATATTCCAAGACTGACATCTTAAATTATTTCAATAACTCTAATCCATTACTTTCATAATTAATATAAAAGGTGTCTTTAGGAACTGTAAAACTGACCACTAAATTTGTCAGAAAACACACAAATTCTATTAACCGGTTAAATATGTTCACCAATGTTAACTGCAAACAAACATACTGTCACATAACACTTAATTTACCACCAGTCTACTCATTGTAGATTATGAATTATAGGTCTCCAGTTCTTTAAATACCACATACAAATTTTAATGTAAACATCATGAAAAAAAATTTAAAATAATCCCTTCAAAAGTTGACAAACATATTCCAAAATTTAAAACAATTCCTTCAAAAATTGATAAACATCTTCCAAAATGCATCACCAATAGTAACCATAAGGTCATGTTACCCTTGCTGAAAGTTTTGAATTAGCTATGAATATGAATCAAATATGTTTTCAGGATGCTACAAACCAAGTCAGATGTTGTGGATCTAAAATTAATCATGGACAACTTAATAAATAACTCACCAAAGCAAAAAATTAAGAACTTCTTTCCACACAAGTTGTCTTGCTCTCAACAAAGCTCATGTCTCTTACTTGTTTAAAACTATGGGTTCACAAGCAATCTGATGCCACAGCCTTAAACCCACGCCCAGCTTGCATGTAATGCCACCTTGCTTGAAATGCCCTACTGTAGAATATGTTTTGCACATTACAAACCCACAATTTGCAAGACCCGCTGCCTGAATACCCACTGCTTGAAAACCCTTGGGCTTTAGTATGGTAAATAAATATGTTGCAAGGGCGTGCTATCCAAGAACAAAGTTTCCAAATGATGAAGGAAGAAGTTCAAAATCAGAGATTCACTTCTCAGTCAACAAGAACAATAGGTTATAGGTAAAACTGGCCTAAAATACCCTTCTTAAGCAAAGCCACTGGATTACATACTTAAGTTAACTCTTTAATCCAACGGCTCATAAATTTGTTGTATGTATACGTCTGCTGGACTGTAGTCTGACTCTAGTCAATGACAATTACAATGGGAAGCAAGGCCGTAAGGTCAATTCCAAAACGATAATATGACAAACATATGTCCAATCTTAGAAACTGATCAGGCGAAGGACACAGGCAGACAAATGCTTAAGTATTGCCATCCCTATATGGCCCCATAGTGGAAGTTTTTATAATTGTAAGACAAATGCTAAAGTATTGGCATCCCTGTATGGCCCCATAATGGAAATTTTTAAACCTATTATACTTGGCAGTCAAAAACCGCCAAGTATAGTCAGATGCATATTTGGCAGTTTGATCGACCGCCAAATATAGTCAAGAGAAACTACACTATTAGCTAGCTATCAATAACATAAATTTGGTAGTAGGAAGTGAAAAATGCCTGCAACATATATACTTCATGAGCATGTGTGCTGACGATAGAAAGATACTAGGCAGAGCAAATCTTAGGATTAGTCTTTACTGCATGCTTCTCCATCTTCAATCTTAGGATTAGCCCAAATCTTCAAATTTTTATTTAAAATGGCTCTATCTGCAATCTTCTTGTTCGCAATTACCATTGCCTACCATCTCCATCTTTATTTGCAAATATCGCTTCTAAATATTTACTGATGCTTAATATGCTTCTATACCAACAAGAGCTCAGTGGAAAACTTAATTTTATGTTATTTAAAGAGTATTTAAAGAATTAAATGAGGTATAATGAGAAAAATATAAAAGTTTAATATTTTTTAATGGGTGTATTTAGAAATGTGGTTAAGGAGGTAGAAAGTGGAGGCTGAATAGAACAACTCTAAAATTTATCTTTCATATCAAAGTGTCTAAATAGCATATATTATATTTAATCTCAACTAGGAGCAAAGCTATGTATAGCTTGGAGAGGCCTAGACCCTGAAAAAAAAATTAAAATTGCTTATAAAAATGTGTGAATTTATTTAATATAGTCTCTCACATTCATGTTGCTCTTCATTTGGCATGGCCCCCTTTAATTATTGTTGATCTTTTAATCTCCCCAATTAATTTTAATTTGATACCATTTGCCCCCCCAACAATTAAATCTTGGCTTTATCACTGATCTCAACACTTAAAAATCTTTCAATCTAATATTCAAAATTTGTGGTAGAAATTGTGCAAAAGACATATAGTCATGGATACCCTTCACTAAGTATTAGGGGTTTCACCACAATTCATAGTCTCCTAAACTTCTTATATTTAAAAAGGGTTAAAAAGGGTAATTAATAAACCCTTTGACATTTACTTTAAGGCTGTGCTCAGTTGCAAACAAGGAGAAGTAGAAGGAAAGAAAAAATAAGTGGAAATAAAAAACTGAAGGAAAACAAAGTTTTTTTTATTTAAATATAATTACAAATTGAGGGAATTATGGATGAAAAGGAATAACTCATAAATTAATTGGACATAAAATCTTCATTATTAAAATATATAATATCCATTATTAAATATAATTTTTCATAGATTAATTAAAAATAAATAACCATTAAGTTATATTTATGTATATTAAACTAACACTATGAAACTTTTAAGAAACATATTAAATTAGAATTAAATTTTATTAAACAAATTTATAATTTATTAGATAATACTATTATAAAATTTACACAAAATTATAGTTTTTTAATTATAATATAATTTAATATGTATTATTATATTTTTAAGAAAAGTAGAGACTAATTATACAAAATAAATATTAAATATATTATAATATTATTAGATTAATATAGATTTGTAAAAATAAATAAATAATTTAATATCTAATTATATAATAAAAATAAAAAAATTTGTAGAAAACACTATTGTAGGCAGACCTTCGCTCTCCGTCGTCGATGTTCAATGATGATCGCACATCAAAATCCCTACCATCACCATCAGTATCATCGTCCGATGATCTATCCAGTCGTGCAACTTTTATAGTCAAATATGTATTGATTTTGCCACAAGCGATGGACTCGCTTTTCAAATTTGCCGTTACACTTCTCTTATGGTGACAAGTAATGCATCCCATGATGACGAAACCACCTCAGACGTGCAGACGAACGGCTGACGATCACTTTGGTAACAATGGAGATGTTAGACATTTTGATTTTCGATAGTCGTCGTCAATGTTGGCGGAAACAAATTTTTCGATATCTAAATTTTTTTTAATTTTTGAAAATTTTACATTTTACAATTTGTTAAATTTAAAAAACTAACGAATTATATTTATAATTTTTTTGTTAATTATTTATCAAATAATTTAATCAATTATTGAATAAGGTTAGTTTGGACACATACAAAACATACAAGATTAGATTAATAATTAATGTACTACTCCTAAGAAAACCAATTTTTTTTTTTTTTTTTAAGTAGGGAAGTGAAAAAATGATTTTTAAACGTTAAATAATCTTAATCCTTAAGAAAACTTTTTCCTTATTGAAAAACTTCAATCAAACAACAAACTTAGGTAATCCCAAGTAATTTTTCCTACTATTAATTAAACCAAACATGGCTAATTACAACTAACCATGCGATGTTTGAGAAGTACACAATGACCCCTTGTTATTAACCTTTATAAGCTGCTACCATCCGCTAAATCGCGATGGCTACAACTTCTTGCTTGACCGTTGGTGAGTGAGTTTTGACCAGAGATTCTATACCCTTTTGAAGATCATTCTCTTGTCTTTCTCCTCAACCTAATCTCATCTTCTGATTTTGCTTAAATCTTTCGGATTGAAGCTTTAAAGGCACTGGATTTTTTAGTATTTTCGCACAACATCACGATCGGTCACCACCCACTGTCTTCTTCTGCACTCATTGTCTACAAGTCTTAAGCTTTCTTTTACCTTGAAAGAGTCTTATACAAAAGCGACCATTAGAGACAACTTGGAGCTTAAACAATTGAAGCAATTGTGAGAGCCTCATTTAACCTAAAGTAAAGTTGTGTTTTGAGTGAGTGTATTGTTTATAATGTCATTCAATGAATGTTTTATAACATTCCTTTTAAAATGATTGCAATAATAATGAAAATCGAGACTACTCGAGTAATCATAAATGGAAAATTTTGTTTTTCATCTATTGAGTGAAAAGATATATTCAATTTACGTTTCACTATAAGAAAAATGATCATATTTGGTGGTCTTTGGTTGTCAAATATGTATATATTTGGCGGTCTTTGGTCGCCAAATATGTATATATTTGGCGGTCTTAAAAGCGCCACCAACGGCAACGCCAAATATAGTCAATTTGACTATATTTTGCGGTTGGTCAAACTGCCAAATATGCATCTGACTATACTTGATGGTTTTTTACCGTCAAGTATAATAGGTTTAAAAATAAAAAAAATATACTTGACAGTTTTTGGCCGCCAAGTATAATAGTTTCAAAAATTAAAAAAAATTACTTGCCAGTTTTTAGCCGCCAAGTATTTAAAAAGAATTAATATATATATAATAGGTATTTTAAAAAATTTAAGAAATTCATAATACGTATCATTTGTCACATTAAACAAATTTCTCATAAAACTCCAAAGTTCCCAATGAAAATAAAATAAGATAACAATTTTGGAATGTTAAATAAACTTTTTTTGTAATCAAGCAACACAATATTTGCCATTAAAAAGTCATGCTATCAAAAAGTAATTATTTGTTGTATTTGAAGTCTTAACCATCTGCTGCTGGAGAGGTTGTCAGAGCATGCAAACTCATAGATAAGAAAAAACTGATATACAGCTGATTATTTAATGTTTCCCAGTAATCACCTCCATAATTTGCCTTGAAATGATCAACAACAAAGACTTACCAGGGTAGAACAAAGGAAAGTTTCCATCTCCAATGCATTCTGTAAATAACAAATGCCCATCTGTCTATTATAATCTAATGAAACTGGCAAAATTTCACCTGGTTGCAAAATTAATGATAGCAGTGCATAAAATAACAGTGCATAAAAACTGTCTATTTTAATCTAATGATAGCAGTGCATAAAATAATAAGAGCATTTCAAAATTAATATTACTTGCAACTGGCCAAATGATAGCTGAGAGAAATGTTTCCACAAAGAAATATACAAATGCATAAAATAAATAAATAAAATGATTTCACTATTTTAAGTTCAAAATATTTCCTATTTATTCTTCCTTGACAACACAGACGCCATCTTGATTGGACCAAACAGATATTTAACTGAAAACATGACAACGATATCAGCATCTTACACCGAAGCCCAGCCCCCAAGAAGCCAAAACAGACAGAACAGCCCAAGTTGGAAAGTTACCTTATGATCCATAGTAGCTGAGATACAGGAGTGGATGGTTGAGGTTGTCCAACAGGGACCAAAGCCAGTGAGTTCTCTGCCTTTGGTGAGCCATAGTCATCACCACTCAATAGGTCCATTTTAGGATTAACTGCTAGTAAAGGTGTAGCGCCATTAGCAACAGGAGGAGCAAAATTGAACTCAGTAATTTTGCTTCTTTTTCATATTTGTGCATTTCTTTTTTGGTAGATACGTCCCAGATCTACCCGATAGTGTTGACTTTCCAGAATCAACATGGCCAACCTAAATTACATTAAATGAGTACACATCGCAGATCTGATCAAATAGGAATATGAAAGTTTGACTTCTTGCAACATAAAACTAAGAATTTAGTAGTTAACTTACTATTGCAAGATTTAGTTGAGTCAATCTATCTCCTGCTTTGTCCTGAAGCATCCATTTTTTCGGTTCATACTGTGCATGTGAATTCATTCTTCTAGCATTTGCACTGGTTGAATCTCCAAATTTAAGTGTCAATGATGTGTTCTTCAAATTACTGGCATGACTAAGCGGTTGAGCTACATTAGCTGAAGAACTGCTGCTAACCTTTGTATCACTTAAATGTGTGTTAACTGTACCCTTACTATTACGAGTAACCCCCTCTACACTGTCATGTCTGTCTTTTGCCTTTGCTGTAGAAGAGCTACCTAAATTTCTAGAACTTACTTCTACTACACTCTTAGAATGCATGCTCTCATCCATTCTATCTTGCTTGTCTTTTGGCTTGTCTTTCGGCACTAAAGCATTTGTGCCATCAGATTTTTTTGCCCTTAATTTCATATCAACTGTGCCATTTTTCTCAGACAAGCTTGGCGAAACTCTAGAAGATTTCACATCCGGTGAATTGCCTACAATTTAAAGGCAATAAAACACGAGAATAAAGCTAAACTTTCAATAACAATAGCATTTTAAGAGAACTACAAAATCATAAGACATGAGTGTGCACACATTCACATAAGATTCAAGCACACAAGAATAGTACTGCAAGGCTATGCCCATCAATGATAATCATTATAGAAAGAAATATGCCATAATATTTAAGCCACAAAACAGCAGCACTAGAGTTCCCTATAGGTCTAAATCTAATAGCATTGACAGATTAATTTCCTTGGAAATGGACTTCTAAAGACAGATCAGAACATAACAAGTAAAGGGTACCTTTTGAACCAATTTTGGAGGAACGCAGTCCACTAGAAACCAAATCATCTGGTGATGGAACATCAAACTTAAAAGGGGTTGTATCATCACAAATGTAAGGACAAAAATCAGAATGTATAAATCTATAACAATTTCAAGAAGCAAATAGACATCCACTGGAAAATACTAAAAACTTATAAACATAAAAAATTAAAAAATGTTGTTGTAATCACACAAACTAAATGATGCTCAAGTGAAACCACCGCTGCTCCAAATTTCTTTGCCAAAACCTGTACAAGAATACATTATCTATAATTCTTCTTCAAATTACTGACACTAATCATAAGAACAATTAATTCTATTTTGCAATGGACAAACAAAATCTTATTGAGTCCATGAGTGCAAAGACTGGACACTAACTGATTAATTTAATCAGTTCTTTCTTTAATCCTCCGTTATTAGTTTAGTGTCTAGAATGCTCTCTTATTTCTTTGTAATGCTGCCACCTAGCAAGTTGTAGTTTTATTTCTAGATTTCTCTATTCTGGACCAGATGTCCTCTCTCTACTGGTTGTAAACATACCAAATTAACTCTTCATTCTGAGCTTTGTCATTTCTTTTCTTCTAAATTTCAGTAATCCTAAGTATGAGTTACCATACAAAAACATTTGAAAATTTGTTTTAATTTGCAAACTAATCAAATTCTGACACAATCAGAAATACAAATTTGAAATTGAGGCCATCAGCAGTATGCTTATACAATTCAACACATATTTGGCATAAAAGTTTAGAAACTGAAACTTACACTGAGATAATCATTTGTAATTCTGTTGCAAGCAGATTCACCACAAATTTTCAAAAAAATTGGTCCCTTCCCTGAAGCTTGAAAGTAGTCAAGGAATTCATAGTAGCGCTGCTGAAATCAACAGTGATCCTGCAATCGACAACACCATGCTCATGCACGTAAACTTATAACTCCATCAGGATCAAATTTTCTACAACCTTCAATTCATCTATTGCTCATTGTGTTGCTAAAGCATTCAATGAATTTACACTTCAAACTTCATTACCTAATTAACATTATTGAACTATCAATTAATTTAGTCTAGAAAGATAAACTCATTATAATAAGTTTTATAGAGAGGATGAGAGACTACATAAGGAGAGAAATGATCGAGAGTCTGATTGAACCAGTGTTCTTTGGTGGTCAAGTAACTGTTGCTGCCGGTGGAACTGTGAACCATCATACGTGGAGGCAGATATCCATGGGAGAGACTACAGAGCGTCGAGAACAAGAAAGATCAAACCCAAACTAAACGATCAAGTTTGCGAATTTCATTAACACCATAAAACACTATTCCCACTTATGACCCTATTAATTAATATTTCAGCAATTCATCAAACCCATAAAAATCAAATATGAGCAGAAAAATAAAGTCAAGATTCAAAGATCAAGTAGGCGATTTAACTATAAAAGTCAATCCCTAAAGTATCCATTAAAAAAAAAAAATCCCAATATGAGCACATATCTCTTAAGGGCATGCTTCCTCGCCACTGCAGCCGCTGTCGTGATCCAACCAATGGCCCCCGTGATGGTGACAGAGAAAGGCCACTAGCAGCCCTATAAATAGCCCCAATACCAAGGCCAACCGCAAGGTGTTCAGCAAATCATCAAAATCCCTCACATACACCAACCGACTTTCGAACCCAGCATAAATCAACCCAAGAACGCCCAACGAGTTCCCATACCGTCGAGCTACTTACCCACCGAAGTTGAAAACGCGGCTAATCTGGAACCATATAAAATTGAAACAACATTTTAGGGTTGGGTGTTTGATGATTTGGGGCTGGGCATGGCGATTGCGATTGGCGATGTGGTGACAGATGCAAGGTGCCCAAACGACGTAGGCTATGGCGGTGTTAGTGTTATGGCGGTGTTGGTGGAATGGAAGAAATTGATGGAGGTGGTAGTGGTGGCAAAAAATAAGAAAAAGAACATCGATCTTCATTTTTTATTTTGCCCTTCTTTCAACCAAAACGACGTAATTTTGGATGTACAGTTTCTTCATTAATTTTCACTTTCTTACTTTTTTAATTTTAAATTTTAATGAGTAACTTTTTAAACATAAAATTATATTATTTAACAATGATCTTTTATATATTCCTAATTCATAAGTTTTTTTTAAATAAATAAATAATTCATTCATTTCCTTAACTTCCAAATTTTTACATTATTTTATTTATTTCTTTAAAATTTTGTTTAAAATTTTATATTTACCAATGAATTAAAATTAAAATTAAAATTTATGTCTTATTTCATAAAAAAATTAATTACGTGTTATTTATTTTAAATTTTTGTATATTATTATATTTCTGTGCATACTTGTCACTGTCTAAAAATGTGATAAATATATAATAAAGTATAAAAAAGAGTGACAAATATAAAGGAAATGTAGGTTTGACTTCTAGATTAGTGTTATATTTCTCACTTTTTTTAAAAACCACCAAATAAAAAAATTATAAAGTGACAAATATTTAAAAAAATTCTTGTAGTGTTTGATTCATAAATACCATTATGTTAGGCCTTAAAATCTCTTATTTAGAGACTTTGAGGGTGATTAATTAAGAAAATAATAAAAAGACATAATTAGTATCTCCTTTTTTTTTTTTTTTATCTAAGATCATTTTCTAATTTACACATATATTTGTACATATTACATGAATCCATTGCAACATCTAGCTATTTGTTCAAGATTTACATACACCGACGACTAAACTTAGTACATAGGTTGCTAATTACATAACAAAATTGCCTATCACGATCTAGGCTAAGTCAAAACATTCCCCAAGACCATCGCGTGCATGTAAACGTCTAAACTCCCTAGGAAAGCTCTGGAATACCACTAGTACGAATATCTTTTTGTGTACCTATGGAGGGATGGGGTGAGTATACATCCCAGTATGAAAATTTCTAATATTATACTAAATCACAAGCATTCAAATAGTTACTTAATTACATAGTTATACAACCTATTACAATAAGACAATCATTCTCATTAATACATCAAGGTATCACTTATTCACTTAACAATTAAAATTTTTTTTCATCGTTTCGCTTAGACCCGTATCCAAACGGCCTGTCCAAGGTCTAACATCTCAACGCTTATATTCATATTCCCCTTGGATCCATATCCAAAACGCCCCATCCAAGGTCCAATACTAAGAATTTCATACCAACATTACCCTTAGATCCGTATTTGAAACGGCCCATCCAAGGTCCAACACATACACTTATAAAGCTATTGATACCAAATTCCACACCCCAAGAAATTAATTCCAAGCTTCAACCATATTATTCATTCCATACCACTACATAATTTAGCTGCTAGTCTTTAACTTTGAAAATTTGCTATAATTTGTACACTCAACCAGTTTAAGTGAGACTAGTTGGAAATGAAAGATTCAAGTGTCTAGTTTCAAATAAAATGTAATCTTTCTAAAATAAGTCCCAAGGCAATAAAATTTTTATGAAAAATCCAAACCTATCACTCAACTAGTGAAATCTCTAGGATTTCCAGATCAAATTAGAAAAATCACCAAAAAGCATAGAAAAATGATTTTCAGGTGATTCAACTTGGAAATGAAAGTTTATGAAGTCTATTATAAGGTAAAAATACAAATTTTATAGAATTAACATTTACTCAATACAGATTTGAAAAAATATCTAAGCCCCTCAGATGAACAATGCAATTTCTAGATTTCGACTTCCATTTTAAAAAGCTCACCAAAATGTCATTTCAAATCCAAATTTAGTGAAACTAGTGTTGAATTAAAGTTTGACATGTCTACTTTTCAAAACAAAAATGGGATTTCCCAAAGCTAGTCTTAAAAGATATAGATTTGTGAAAATGTTCAGGTTTGTCGGATGAACAATACTGTTTCCAGATTTCAACCTCCAATTCAAAAATTCACCAAACTTTCATTTTAAATCCAAATTCAATAAAATCAGTGGCAATTTAAAGCTTCATATGGCTATTTTCCTAAATAAAAGAAAAAATATATAAATCACAATCCAAAAAAATGCAGCAACTCAAAGAACATAGGACAGTCACATGAACTACAACTTCCATCAAGAACAACATCTCCTCCACTTCATAAGCACATAATTTCACAAATAATTCATCATTCAAGAAACAAACAATCATTTAACAATAAATCACATTCGTTGCAAACCCATATCAATTAAAACAACAAAAATAAATAATAAGATTTGAGTATAGTGTTAGAAAATCCCTACTTGGTTTCCAAGCATATACATCCCTTTTCTTTTTCCCTTTTCTCTTCCTTTTTTTTTTTCTTATCTTTTTCTTCCTTCTCTTTCTCCTCTTCTTCTTTCCTCACTCTCCTTTAGCCCGTAGCACCCTCCTCTTCTATTACGAAAATGAAAGAAAAATGCCTCGTTTGAAACCCTAATGTCTTTTATATATACAAGGCCCTAACCCATGGGCCTAAGTCTACTTCAAAATCCAAGTCAATTTCATTCTTATCAAATTCTATCACAAGCCCACAATTATAATCCATCTAATCCTCATTTATTAAACATCGTTTTATAACTATTTCATGGCCTAAAGCCCATCAAATTGAAATAAAATTACTCAAATACCCTTAGGCATAGTTTTTAAAATTTGTAATATATATATATATATATATATATACATATGTATACACATACATATTTTGGAATTGTACGACCTACCCTTCTAAAATAAATTTTGTCCTCAAAATTTTAAAATATGAGTAAGAAATTGCCTCCTGCATTCAAAAGCTCAGGATACATTCTTTTTATCTCTGACTCTAACTCCCATGTGGCCTCTTTAGCACCATGATGCTTCCACAAGACCTTGACTAACGGAATGATCTTGCCACATAGCAATTACTCTCCTGTGTCCAAGATTTAAATAGGAACCTCTTCATATAAAACATATTGTTGAATATCCAACTCACTCCAATCCATTACATGTGTTAGGTGAGGCTCATACATCCTTAGCATCGATACATGAAATGTGTTATGAATTCCCAATAATCGTGGTGGCAATGCTAGCTCATAAGCTACTTCGCCAACCCATCTTAGAATTTCAAATGGCCCAATGTAGCGTGGAGCTAGTTTACCTTTTTGTCCAAAATGCATCAAGCCTTTATGTGGAGACACTTTAAAAACACATGTTCACCTACTTTAAAGCTTTTCTATCGATTATGAGCTGTAAGTAAACATTGGCATATCAACTTCACCTTTTCTATTGTCTCTTGTACAAGCTCGGGTCCTAACAAGGTAGCTTCTCCTCCTTCTACCCAACATAAAGGAGACCTACACTGCCTACCATAAAGTGTCTCAAAAGGTGACATTCCAATGCTTGAGTGGTAGCTGTTGTTGTATGCAAACTCTACAAGAGGTAAATGATCCTCCCAATTTAGGGGTGTTCAAAATCCAATCCAATCCGCCCAAACCGATCCAATTTTGGTTGGATTTGATCAATTGGGATTTGAATTGGATTGAAATTTTTAAGAACCGAATTAATTGGATCAGATAATAGATCTTATTATAAAAATCCATTATAAACCGATCCAATCCAAATAATAGGTAATAAAATTAACTATGTAATATATAAAAATTAAAATTAACATTTGATGATCATTGATGTAATGCATCTATGCTATATATAATTGGAAAGTATAAACATAACTTAGTTATAATTATTTTTTATTTCATGAATTGTTTTTTCATGTCAATTATATTTATCTCAATATAAAAACTATTAGTTACTTACTAATTATTTATTCATGTTTGCAAGGCATTCTTTAATATGCATGGATGACATTGAGTTAATACAATTTTGTAATAATAAATTTTTCCAAGTTACATTTTATGCAAGATAGCTTGTATGGAGTCCTATACATTTATTTAAATTACAATATTTGAATTGGAATGATTTAAATTTTTATTGTTGTTTTTAGTTGGGAACATTAATCAATTTATAAATGAATTTTTATTTATTATATTACGGTTTACTAATATTTTAATTCGCTTGGTAACTTTATGTTATCATTATTTTTATATAATAACTTGTGTTTATTATTGAATCATATGGGACTTTTTCTATTTAAAATTTTTTAAAGTTTGGATAGGATCGGATTGAATCGGATCGGATGATTTTTTTTTAATCGGATTGGATTGGATTTCAATCTTGAATTGGATCGGATTGGATTGAAAAATCTCTAAACTGATCATTATTGGATTGGATTGGTTTTTAGCTAAATCCATTGGATCCAAACCGACAAACACCCCTATTCCAATTACCTTGAAAATCCATCATACAAGCCCTCAACATATCTTCCAAAATTTGAATAGTAAGCTCTAACAGACCATCAGTTTGAGGATGAAAAACTATACTAAATAACAATTGCATACCCATAACTCTTTGAAGGCTTTGTCGAAATTGAGCTGTATATCTATGATCTCTATCTGACACCACTGAAACTGGAACTCCATGCAATCTCACAATTTCTTTAATGCACAGCCGACTCAAAACATCCACCGAATAGGTTATATAGATCGGAAGAAAATGTAATGCTTTTGATAACCTATCTACAATCACCCATATTGCATCCTTTCCTCTCAAAGAACGTGGCAAACTAGTAACAAAATCCATGGTGATGTAGTCCCATTTCCATTCTTCTATAGGAAGTGGTTGAAGTAATCCTATAGGCCTTTGATGCTCAGCCTTCACTTGTTGATAAGTAAGGCATCTGGACACATATTCAACAACATCCCTTTTCATTCCTTTCCACCAAAACTGTCAACGTAAGTCATGATAAATCTTGGTACCACTGGGATGAACAACAAATTTAGAGTGATGAAATTCCCTAAGGATGTCATCTTTACACTCTTTACTTGATGGCACAAAGATCCTGCCCTTGAATCATAAACTCTTATCCAAATCGATTGTCCAATCAACAATTCCATCACCGTGTAACACTTGCTTATACAAGGTTCTAGTCTCTAAATCTTGATGTTGCAACTCGATCACTCTATGCACAAGAGACAGTTGAGCAACAAGTGTAAAAAGGCGAATTTGATCTCTGCAATCCTCAACCGAGATATCATAATCATGAATAGATTGCAACATGCTCCACTCTCCTATCATTGCACTAACCATAGCCCTCGACTTTCTACTTAATGCGTCAGCCGCCACATTTGCTTTGCTCGGGTGATATTGGATAAAGAAGTTATAGTCTTCCTAATACTTCATCCATCTTCATTGTCTCAAGTTCAAGCCTTTTTGGGTGAAAATGTATTTCAAACTTTTATGATCACAAAAGACTTCAAACCTTTCACCATACAAATAATGTCGCCAAATTTTCAAAGCATACACTACCGCAGCAAGTTCTTAATCACGACTGGGATAATTCTGCTCGTGAGTTTCAACTGGCGAGAAGCAAAAGCTATAACCCGACCTTGTTGCATTAATCCTAATCCATTCAAGAAGGCATCAGTGAATACTACATAATCAACTCCACGTTATGGTATCACAAGAATAGGCGTTGAAGTTAATATTTTCTTCAATTCTTGGAATGCTTGCTCACATGAATTATTCCATTCGAATGTGACTCCTTTCCTTGTTAGCCTAGTCATTGGTACAGCCAATCGAGAAAAATTCTAAACAAAACGTCAATAGTAACTTGCTAGACCCAAGAAACTACGTACTTCGAACGCATTCTTTGGTCGTTTCCATTTCATAATTGCTTCCACTTTCGATGGACCCACTGAGATTCCTTGTCTTGACACCACATGGCCTAAAAAGTTTACTTCTGATAACCAAAATTCACATTTACTTAGCTTGGCATAAAGATGATGTTCTCTCAATGTTTGAAGTGCTATACATAGATGTTGCTAATGTTCAACTTCAGATGAAGAATAAATAAGGATACCATCCACAAACACAACTACAAATTGGTCTAAGTGAGATCTGAAAATACGGTTTATCAAATCCACAAAGGTAGCAGGAGCATTAGTTAGTCCAAATGGCATGACCAAAAATTCATAATGCCCATAACGGGTACAAAAAGCGATCTTTCATATGTCTTCTTCCTTTATTCTCAACTGATGATAGCCTGAACAAAGATTTATCTTGGAAAAATAGCAAGATCCTCTTAACTAGTCAAACAAATCATCAATCCAAGGTAAAAAATATTTGTTTTTTACTATAACTCGATTTAACTACCTGTAATCTATACATAAACGTAATGAACCATCTTTCTTATTCACAAACAATACTGGTGCACCCCAGGGAGACATACTAGGTTGGATGAATCCTTTTTCTAACAATTCTTCTATTTGTAACTTCAACTCCCTCTGATGGAGCCATTTGGTAAGGAGCAACTGATATGGGTGCCACATCTGGATAAACCTCAATAGCAAACTCCACTTCTCTAGTTAGAGTAACCCAAGCTTCTTTTCAGGAAAAACATCAAGGAAATCACTTACCACATGGGAAAGTTCAGAAACCCCTTTATTAGTCTCTTCTACCAATATACTTGTTATCATGCTCCTGACCCCTTTTTGGTTTTACAACCCAAGAAAAGGGTAATGAAAGGATGCATATTTTCCACATAGAAACTGAAAATGATCCCCTTAGGTGTGTGAATTATCACTTTCTTCTTGTAATAGTCTAATATAACTCGATAAGTTGACAATCAATCCATCCCTAATATCACATTATACTCAGTGAAATCCATAAGTATCAAATCAAATGACAACTTGTGCCCATTGATATCTAGCACACAAGAACAACATATCCTCCCAACTTCTAAGGTACTACCAATGGGTGACTCCACGTGTAATACAGAATCCAACAAATCAGACTAATCCTAGTGCAAATGCAAACTGAGTAGGTATAAAAGAATGAGTAGCTCTAGAATCAAAGCCATGAGTTAAAAATCAATAATATACCTCCAACAACCACATTATCTATAGGCTTTGTCGGTTGAGTCAAAGCAAAAAATCATCCTTGAGTCATCTGTCCCTAATGTCTACTACTATGTGATTGCCTCTAAGGCCTAACGAATTGAGAAAAAGCTGCTTGAGACCTCTAAGATGCCTGATATGACTGAGTATGACGTCCTTAAGACGGAGGTCTAAACTGTGGCTCTGACCCCTATTGAGGAGTCAATTGGGTTTGACTAGTGATGCTTTGAGGATCTGGCATCCCTGTTGGACAATCCCGTTAAATGTGATCGCATTATCCATATCTAAAGCATCTAGGACACTGACGTCACAAGTGACCTGGTTTCCCAGACCCATAACAAACGTTCTGATTTTGTGCAGACATACTTGATATGGAGCTTTGAGATTGCAGTTGCTGAGACTGGGAATTAAAGGAAGTTTTCCTGGAATGAGTTCGCTATCTCTTAGCTAAACAATTATGCTGTCTTATTCCTCTAGGAGGTATGCCAATACCCCCCACTCTGTGACTCTGAGAGATCTCTTATTCTGCAACTAAGGCAGTCTCTACTGCATAAACATATGTGGTCAATCTACATACTGCAACTGAGGGTCTGATGTCATCTCTCAATCCCTTTTGAAATCTCCGAGCCTTGCTAGCCTCATCTGCTAGCAAACCAAGTGCAAAACAGGATAAGGTAGTAAATCGTGCCTCATATTGCTGCACTGTCATATTCCCCTATGTCAAGTATATGAACTCATTTTCCTTCTGATCCTGAAAGACTGAAGGAAAATATTTGTCTAGAAAAGCAATCGAGAAATCTCCAAATGAGGATATTTCCTTCTCTAATATGCCCAATAGATGTCCACTACTGAAATGCATCTCCTGTCAACAAGTGAGTTGCCACCCTAACCTGTAAATCTTCTTTAACTTGCAAAAGGTTAAAAAGGCGCTTAACTCGTATAAGCTAGTCTTCTACAACATTCGTATTGGGCTCCCCATGAAAAATAGGAGGATTATAACATCGAACCTCTCTAAGTGCATTCTTCATTCGATTGTCAACACCTATCACTAATACCGATTGAGGTAGTGGTGGTGGGTTAGCACGAATAGTATCTCTAACTGTATTTGCCACTATCTCTGCCAATGTATTGGCCACATCTTTCATAACCCTATAAAACTACAACCTCTCACCACCCTCAAGCAGATTGGAACTAGAAGCACCTCGGGTACGAGAACTCATTATCCAATTTCATCAATGGCAAAAATATAAGTGGCAGAATTCTATAACATATAGAAGATAAGCGTAACAAACAAATATTCAAGGCACATGCAAGCACACAAGACATAACTCTACCCCTCCCAAACCATCTACATCTTTTTCCCAAGTCCACAATAAAAGCTTAAGCTCTGATACCATTTTGTCAAGCCCTAAAATCTCTTATTTAGAGACCTTAAGGGTGATTAATTAAAAAAATAATAAAAAGACATCATTAGTGTCTCCTTTTTTTCATCTAAGATCATTTTCTCATTTACACATATTTGTACACATCACATGAATCCATTGCAACATCTAGCTATTTGTTCAAGATAAATTTTACATATACCGATGACTAAACTTAGTACATAGGTTCCTAATTACATAACAAAATTGCCTATCATGATCTAGGCTTCGTCAAAACATTCCCCAAAACCATCAAATGCATGTACACGTCCAGACTCCCTAGGAAAGCTTTGGAACATCACCAGTACGAATATTTTTTTGTGTACATGTGGAGGGAGGGGATGAGTATACATCCAAGTAGGGAAAATTCTAATATTATACTAAATCACATTGCATTCAAACAATTACTTAATTACACAGTTACACAACCTATTACAATAAGTCATACAATCATTCTCATTCATACATCAAGGTATCACTTATTCACTTAACAATCAAAATTTTTTTCATCTAATGTTTCCCTTAGACCCGTATCCAAACGACCCATCCAAGGTCTAACATCTCAAGTTTATATTCGTGTTTCCCTTGGATCCATATCCAAAACGGCCCATTCAAGGTCCAACACTAAGAATTTCATATCCGCATTCCCTTAGATCAATATTCAAAACGACCCATCCAAGGTCCAACACATATACTTATAAACCTTTCAATACAATTTCTAATTGCATATTTTAAAAAGCTATTGATACCAAATTCCACATCCCAAGAAATTAATTCCAAGGTTCAACCATATTATCCATTCCATACCACTACATAATTCAACTGCTAGTCTTTAACTTTGAAATTTTACTATAATTTGTACACTCAACCAATTTAAGTGAGACCAGTTGGAAATGAAAGATTCAAGTGTCTAGATTCAAAATAAAATTTAATCTTTCTAAAATAAGTCCCAAGACAATACAGTTTTTATGAAAAATTCAAACCTGGCACTAAACAAGTGAAATTTCCAAGATTTCAAGCTCAAATTAGAAAAATCACCAAAAAGTGTAGAAAAATGATTTTCATGTGATTCAACTTGGAAATGAAAGTTTATGAAGTCTAGTATGAGACAAAAATACTAATTTTACATAATTAACATCTATATAGATTTGCAAAAATGTCTAATCCCCTTGGATGAGCAATGCAATTTCCAGATTTCGACTTCCATTTTAAAAAATTCACCAAAATTTCATTTCAAATCCAAATTTAGTGAAACTAGTGCTGAATTAAAGCTTGACATGTCTACTTTTTAAAACAAAAATGGGATTTCCAAAAACTAGTCTCAAAAGATACAGATTTGTGAAAATGTTCAGGTTTGTTTGATGAATAGTACCATTTCCAGATTTCAACCTCCAATTTCAAAAGCTCACCAAAACTTCATTTTAAATCCAAATTCAATGAAATCGGTGAAAATTTGAAGCTTCATATGTTATTTTCTAAGCAAAAGAAAAATTACATAAATCACAATCCAAAAAAATGCAGCAGCTCAAAGAACATAGGACAGTCACATGAGCTACAACTTCCATCAAGAATAACATATCCTCCACTTCATAAGCACATAATTTCACAAATAATTCATCATACAAGAAACAGACAGTCAATTTAACAGTAAATCACATGCATCGCAACCCATATCAATTAAAACAACAAAAATAAATAATAAGATTTAAGTATAGTGTTAGAAAATCCTTACTTGGTTTCCAAGCCTATACACCCCTTTTCTTTTTCCCTTTTCTCTTCCCTTTTTTCCTTCTCTTTTTCTTCCTTCACTTTCTCCTCTTCTTCTTCCCTCTCTCTCCCTTTAACCTGTAGCACCCTCCTCTTCTATTACAAAGATGAAAGAAAAATGCCTCGTTTGAAACCCTAATGTCTCTTATATATAGAAGGCCTTAACCCATGGGCATAAGTCCACTTCAAATCCAAGCCCATTTCATCCTTACTAAATTCTGACACAAGCCCACAACTATAATCCAACCCAATCCTCATTTATTAAACATGGTTTTATAACTATTGCATGGCCTAAAGCCCATCAAATTCAAAAAAAATTACTCAAATACCCTTAGGCATAGTTTCTAAAACTTGCAATATATATATTGGAATTCTACACGTTATCATCTATGTATATAGAAAAATTGCATATTCCTTATTCCAATATTAGAAAAAATAATATGAAGTTTGAATATAATTTTATATCATTTTTATACTTTGTGTTACCTTATAAATGTTTATTCGGGTACCTAACACACACCAATAGCCTTTTTCAGCTTTTCAAATCTTGATGAGTTCAATGCCTTGGTAAACAAATCGACTAGTTGGTTTTCAATTGAAATTTGCTTAATGTGAACTGTCCTAAATTCAACGACCTCTCTAATGAAATGATACCTAATGTTTATGTGTTTAGTTCTTGAATGTTGGATAGGGCTTTGGGAGATGTCAATTGCCCTTGTGTTATCACAAAAAACTGTCATGGATTCTTGAGAGATACCATAGTCTTCCAACAATTGTGTCATCCATAGTACTTGAGTAAAACAGCTACCAGTAGCTATGCACTCAGCCTCAGTAGTTGAAAATGAAATTGAGTTTTGTTTCTTGCTATGCCAAGCCACCAGGTTGTTTCCAAGATAGAAGCATCATACTCTTTCTATCATCCATATTGCTAGCCCAATCAGCAACACTATAACCTACATGAGAAGAATTTGTGTCTTTAGAAAACCAAATTCCATATTCTATAGTCCCTTGAACATACTTGATTATCCTCTTGACTGCTGCCATATGTAGTTCTTTTGGGCATGACTAAAATCGTGCACATAGACCTACACTCAAACTAATGTTAGGTCTCTTTGTTATGAGATATGGAAGGCTTATGATCATGCTTCTATATAGGCTTTGATCAACATTATTTCTGTCATCATCCTTCGATGGTTTGATATTGGTAGCAATAGGTGTCCTTATTGCTTTGCTCTTGTCCATTTCAAATTTTCTCACTAAGTTCTTTGCATACTTAGTTTGAGAGATGAAAATGCCATCATCAAGCTATTTGACTTGAAGTCCAAGGAAAAAAGTTAGTTCATTTACCATCCTCATCTCAAATTCACCCTGCATAAGCCCAACAAACTTATTAGTTTTATCATCAGGTGTACAATCAAAAACTATATCATCAATATAGATTTGAGCAACAAAAATATACTTAGATGCATGCTTTATGAATAAGGTTTTGTCATTGCTACCTTTGGTATATCCTTTACCAAAAAGAAAGGTTGTAAGCCTTTCATACCAAGCTCTTGGAGCTTGTTTCAAACCATACAAAGCCTTTTTCAATTCGTGACATAAGTGGGATGCTTAGGATCGAGAATGCCTTTTGGTTGCTCAACAAAAGCTTCCTCATTTAAAATACCATTTAGAAAAGCTATTTTAACATTCATTTGAAAGAGTCTGAGGTTTAATAAACAAATAATAGCAAGCAGCAGCCTAACAGATTCTAATCTAGCCACAAGTACAAAGGTTTTATCAAAATCTATTCCCTCAATTTGTGTGTACCCTTGAACAACTAATCTAGCCTTATTCCTAGTCACTTGTCCATTTTCATCACTTTTTTTCTTAAAATCCATTTAGTTCCAATGACATTAGTGTTTTCAAGTCTAGAAACTAAAGTCCACACTCGATTTCTCTTAAATTGATTTAACTCATCTTATATGGCTTGAATCCAGACTTCTTCCTTAAAGGCATCATTCACAGATTTAGGTTCTACAAGTGATACATAGCAAGAAAAATTCATATGATTCCTTACTTTACTTTTGGTTTTAACGCCACCTTCTGGACTTTCAATGGCAGTAGTGGTAAGATGTGCCTTTTTAATCTAGGTTGGAGGATCCCTAATTTTGTCAACAATTTTGATTTCATTTCTGCTCAAATCAATGTTGTCAAACATCTCAGTTTTATCTATCTTAACTTCTATAATTCCATTTTGTGAGACTGGTTCTGTGTTTTTTTCAAATTCTGTTCCAGTTTTACTAGCTAGTTCTTCGGTACTTTTTATCGCTTCTTCTTATGAAAATTTTGCAAAATCATCATAGAATCAAACACAAAATTAGGAGATTCCATAATGTTTTTAATTCTCATGTTATAAATCCTATATGCTTTGCTATTCAATAAATAAACAAAAAAACACCATCATCACTTTTGGCTCAAAATTTGCGAAGTTGTTCTTTGTCATTAAAAATATTGCACTTACAACCAAATACATGGAAATATTTGAGATTAGGTTTTCTCCCTTTTAGCAACTCATAAGGTGTTTGACAGGTTCCTGGTCTTAAGAGAACTCTGTTGATGATGTAGCATACTATATTGATTGCCTTTGCCTAAAGCCTTTTTGTAAGCTTCTTGATGTTCAACATCACTCGAGCCATTTCGTGCAAGGTTCATACTTTCTCTCCACTACTCCATCTGTTCATGCGTCTTTAGAGTAGAGAATTCATGAGTGATGCATGAAGTTTGCAAAAATCAGCATAACTCTTGTTTTCAAATTCTTTCCCATCATCACTTCTGATTCTGATAATTCTTCCAATTAGGGGTAGGAATTCAGGTTCATGGGTCATGTTCATGTCATGTCGAGCAATGACACGATAAAAATTGACCGAACCTAAACACGACCTATTTATTATTCATGTCAAAAACACCTAACCTGAACACAACACGATTTTAAACGGGTGACACACAAATATTAAACAGGTCATTTTCATGTTTGACATGAATATAACCCGTTTAACATGATTATAACACCATTAAATATTTTGACATGATTATGACACTTTTAACGACATGATTATGGCACGTTTAGCGACACGGTTTTGACACAATTACACATTACAATTTATAACCTATTTTTAAAATAAAAATAACAATAACAAAATATTCAAAATCCATCCGCAACACAATAAAGAGTCCACTAAATACCAAGTCCCATACAAACGTTAATCTACAACACAAAAAGTAATCCACTAAATACCAAGTCTCAAACAAAATTCAATCCGTAACATAATAAATAATCCACTAAATACCAAATCCCATACAAACTTCAAAGACAATTTAAATTTAGAAAAACATCAATTGCATCTCCTTAACTCTTAGGCAACCTTAAAAAAAAATTGTAAAAGATTAAAGTTAGTTCAAGATAATATCAAAATTAAAATCACAATAACTTGCACAATTAGTTTTGCACTTACATAATTAAGACCTTCATCACATGGTAGAACTTCCAGCTGATTCTCCAGATTTTTGGTTGATAGTCCAATTCATTATATCTTCAGTCAACTCATCTATCTTTGGACTTTCATTTTCTATAAAATCAAATTATTTGTAAAATGATCAACTTAAATATTTATAATCAAAAAATTATATATATATATAGAGAGAGAGATAGATAGAGAGAGAGAAAGAGAAAAAGAAATTGTTAACAAGTTACCTTGTTGTTCAAACAACCAATCTCTAGTGCAAATCAAAACTTGTACTATATCAGATGTAAGAGTGCTTCCAAATTGATCAAGAACTCGTCCACCAACACTAAAAGCTAACTCAGATGCAACCACTAAAGCAGGGAATGGTTAAACTATCACAAGCCATACATGCAAGATCAGGATGACGAAACTGGTTTCCTTTCCAAAATAGGAGAATATCCGGATCGGTTGTCCTTTTTGTCCTTGGTTCATCAAAATACATCTCTAATTGTGCTTTTTGACTTGAAGTTGTTAGTCTAACACTATCTAAATCATCAAATTCCTATAAATAACATAAGAAATAAGAATCATTAATAAAACAAATAAATATATGACACAAATATATATTTTTTGAAAAGTTTTGTACCTTTAATAGAGAATCTTCCTCACTAGCATTCATTGTTGACAAGTCTTCTAAATTCATGTCATCACAATTTGTAGATGAAGGTGCACCAAAAGTTTATTTTTTTCATACTCATTGTACGAAGAAAACAACTTCTCATTAGCCTTAGAAAAATGTAGATCAAAATCAACCCTATAAAGCTTTTTATATGCAAACTCAACAAATTACAGTTTGTACCGTGGATCCAAGATAACTGCTATAGCCAAAATAATGGAATAATTTGACCAATGCCTCTCAAACTTAGTTATCATGCGTTTGGCCATATCCAGCAAATAGCTATATTCAATTTCCAAGTGTTGCTTCCAAGTCAAATGAGCCACAAACACTTTAGGGAAGTACAAGGATAAAGTTGGGTAGTTTGAGCCAGAAATAATACATGTAGTCTATAAAACACAAGCAAAAAGTTGGTAATTTTCTCTACTTTCAACCACTCCTCCGGAGAAGGGCAATAATTGTAATTAGAATCACTCAACATCATGTGATAAAAAGCTTGATTGTAATACAATGCACTTTCAAGCATGAGATAAGTGGAATTCCATCTAGTAGGAACATCTTGCCTCAAACCTTCTTTGCTATCTAAAGACTTGTTTCACACATTCAAGAAAGTCTTATTTTTTCCTTGTGACCCTTTGACATATTTAATACTCTCATGAAATTTCTAGATTGCCCTATCTATTTCTTTCAATCCTTCTAAAACAATTAAATTAAGGATATGAGCTCAACAACTAATATGAAGGAAATCTTCATTGGACAATAATGCTTTCCTTAATTTTAATTGGGCCTTTAGAAAATCAACACAAGTATCGTTAGATGTAGCATTATCCAAAGTTATTGAAAATATGCTTTGTTCAATTCCCCACTCACTTAGCAACTTAAATATTTTATCAGACAAAACAACACCAGTGTTTGGAGATAACAAAGCACAATAGTTTAACACCCTCTTTTGTAAAACCCAATCTTTATCAAGAAAATGAGCTGTAAGACACAATTTCCTATCTGTAGTTATGGAAGTCCATAAATTAGAGGTTAAACAGATCCTAATAGGTGCTTCCTCTAACATATCCTTTATTTTAGACTTTCCCTATTATATATCTTCAAAATATCAAGCTTGGCAATTTTTCTACAAATGGACTTCACAACTTCATTCAAATAACTGAAAATTCTTGTAATACCATTATACTCAATAAACTGAAATGGTAAATCATGCATAACAATTGCAGTAGACAACATTTCATGAAAGACAAGAGGATCAAATTTAGGACAACGGACTCCTACAATACCAGCAGTTTGGTTCATCATAAACTGACCTATATCACGTGAATATCTTTTTGGACAAGTCTCCAATTGCTGCTTCAAATTACCCATTCCATGCCTAGATCCACAGATGTAAATCACTCCACATGATTTGCATTTAGATCTTTGCTTCTTATCTAGATACCCTTCCCTTGGTAGCATATCAAAATATTTCCACACTACTGAAGTTAATTTTCTTTTGCATGACCCACTTTGACTTGTGACTTGTTGTGTTACTTGTGAACTATCTTCATTCTCAATACCCACTTGAAAAATGTCATCTGCACTTGCTTCATTAGATTCCACTCCAATGGGTGAATTAATTCCCAAAAAATCCATTTTTAAGAATTAAAACTGCATAAAATTAACAAAATCAGATTTAACAAAATATTAATTTATTAATTCATATCAAACAATAAACATGCATATATATTAATTGCCAAATTGATCTTCGAAGTAATAAAATTAAATGAATTAAGAACTAAAACTGCATAAAATTAGAAACAATTGATCTTCAAAGAATCCATTTTTAAGAACTAAAACAGCATAAAATTAGAAACAAAATCAGATTTAGCAAAATATTAAATTATTAATTCATATCAAACAATAAACATGCATATATATTAATTGCCGAATTGATCTTCGAAGTAATAACATTAAATGAATTAAGGACTAAAACTGCAAAAAAATAGAAACAAAATCAGATTTGACAAAATATTAATTTATTGATTCATATCAAACAATAAACATGCATATATATTAATTGCAGAATTGATCTTCAAAGTAATAACATTAAATGAATTAAGAACTAAAACTGCATAAATTTATAAACAATTGATCTTCAAAGAATCCATTTTTAAGAACTAAAACAGCATAAAATTAGAAATAAAACCAGATTTAACAAAATATTAATTTATTAATTCTTATTAAACAGTAAACGTGCATATATATTAATTGGTGAATTGATCTTCAAAGTAATAACATTAAATGAATTAAGAACTAAAACTACATAAAATTAGAACAATTGATCTTCAGAGAATCCACTTTTAAGAACTAAAACTGCATAAACTTAGAAACAAAATCAGATTTAACAAAATATTAATTTATTAATTCATATTAAACAATAAACATGCATATATATTAATTGCCGGATTGATGTTCAAAGTAGTAACATTAAATGCCAGAATGAACAATTGGTTTTCAAAGTACTACTAATTTATTAATTAATATTAATGACATCATATGCCACTATCGAGAGAGCTTTAATCAAATAGAAAATTTTGAATCCGTACAATTCAATATTAGAAAGATGTGTCAAAGAGCATTGACGCCATCATATGAAGACTGGAGAGTGGATTTAGAAAACGTGGGTGATATACAAATAATAGTCAATTAAATAATTTTAAAAACCAGAATTTAACACATAATATGAGTTTTACTATGATACAGTGGTTGTACCGGTATAGTCACTGTTCATTTGTGTAAAAATCGTAAACACGTTGTAAAAGTCGTAAACGAATGAATAAAAGTTGTATGTAAAAATGTGTAAAAATATCGTAAATAAAAAACATGTAAAAGTCGTAAATACGATTTTTTTTAATTGGATTACGATTTTTATCACGTGTTTACATTTTTATTTTTCTACAGCAAAGTTGCTATACGGTACAACAACAGTACCATAGCAAAACTCCATAATATGGCTTTGCTACATGAAAAAATTAATCATGTATTATAAATTAATTAATTAGGTAGAAATAAGTTAAGCCTTATTTATTTGATCTGATCAGCATAGCATATTTGCACGCTTTAGCGCTGTACAATAAGACTTTTTACATATGATTGATCCTTGAACACTTGGAAGAACACCATGTTTTCACTATTAATTATAATCATACTCAATTCTAAATTGCGACTTACAACTGCCCAAAATGAAACTTCAGTAGATATTGATAATGAACCTTTTCTTGGGATCAAAGATTTTACAATTTTTAATTATGAAAAGTTACATAGAACGACCAAGCTAACATGTTTGGAATATGTTACTTTGCATGTGCAGCTATTTCCAAGCATTTACATTGAGCACTTTTAAAAGAGTTATATGAAAGTTGTTCTTCATTTGCTCTATTAGCGTGACAGGTTCACGGTGGAGAGAGCGGCCTAGACACAGTGGAGTGACAGAGAGCTGGACGCAACAGCTTAGAGGCGGTGCTATCACTGTGAGATAGAGGGACAGAGAGAGAGCTGGAGGTGGTGGACTCCATAAGTGTGAGGCAGGGAGAGGCCGTGTGAGGCGGGGAGAGGTCGTTTGAGGTAGGGAGAGACTGTGTGAGGCGGGGAGGCGGTTGGGTTGGGTTTTGATTTTTGAATGTGAGATATGTCTTATGATGTAGGTTTTCTGTTTTGTAATTTTCTTTTTTTTTTTAACCTTTACAAAGTAATTTAAAATTCAAAATTGATTAGTATTTGTATTATAATTCTACCCATTTAAACTAATCGTGTCAATTCGTGTCTATGCAATATTATATTTTATTCGTGTTATATGGATCATTAAACGAGTTTGTATTATTAAACAAATTCATGTCATTCAAAGGTTTCATGTCATATAGACACTAAATTTTTTAGGCTCAACGAATAAATGAAGATTAATGTCAAATAATAAAAATGACAAAAATGCCCTTAAAGGCAAGAAAGGAAAGGTGAGAGGGAATCGATGAAAGGTCTCGAAAACTTATTTGTGAGTTCAAAAAATCACAAAAATTAATCCAGAAAGAATCTGATGATGAATCATATATTGTTATGAAGTACAAATGTCTAATTTTGATAGAAATTTATGAATCATGAATTGAAGTTGAACTTGAAAAGTTATAAGCGATCGAATAAATAGAGGTCATAAGGGACTGCATTGCGAAATGATAAAACAAAGAGCATTGAAAGGAAACAATCGCCTGACTATTGACCAATAGTAGGTTTGCTATCAGACAACCGCCCGACTGCAAGCCAATAGCTACCCAACTATTTGATGATCAGCCGCCAGTCTACTAGCAGCTGCCCGGCTGTTGGTCATGTATTTTAGGAAAATTTTAATAGAAACCTTCCTTTTTTGCTTCTTTCTTCCTTTTTCCACTTCACCCCTCTTCTATATAAGCACCCCCTCTCCTCCCTTTGCAACACACTAATTATCGAATATAATCATCTCTTCTCCCTCTTGAAGACATGCTTAAGAATTCGAGAAATCTTTTCCAGTTCAAAGATTTTTAGGTCTTCTATTGCTCTAAACCTGAAAAGGGTACGTCTTGAGAGCATATTTCTCTTCTCCCTCCTATTTTCTCTTTTACTTTTCTTACTTAAAAGAAGCATGTTTAGAGTTTAATTTTATGTTCAGAAGCATTCTAGGGTTATTATGAATTGTTATAATCCTCATTTTTTCTTAATTTTATGTTCAGAAGCATTCTAGGGTTATTATGAATTGTTCTAATCCTCATTTTTTTTTGCAAGATAGATAAGCGTGTCAAGATAAGTCCGCTTTCCCTTCTTTATTAGAAGAATGTGTAGGAATTTATTTCTTTGCAAATGTTTAAAATCATGCTTAGGAGCACATGATTAGAATCATGCTAAGAGAATTTATGATTGCTTTAAAACATGCTAGGAAATAGCATAGAATAGGTGTGACTTACCTTAATTGCCCTTGAATGCTTTGGTTGAGCTAGAATAGTTTGGTTTGACTTTGATTGAATGAATTAGGCTAGAAATGCCATGTCTAGGCTAGAAATGCCATGATTTATTATAAACGAGTATGAAGTATGCTAGAATAGCAATAGAAAGAATTACCATGATAGAATTATCAAATCTAGGTCGAAGTACCATGATTCTAGATTATGGCTTTGTATTTTGATTAATTGATAAATATGAATATATGAATATACTATGATTAGAAATATGATTAGGATGATGCCATAAAGTGATGGAGGACTCACATTGTTAATGAGGGACCATTACATATAATGAATAAATGTATGAGTGTATACCTCAAAAGGTTTAATAGACATTGAATAGGCTCGCATACGGTGGTGAGGAATTCATTATCTATTGAGTCTCAAATTGATTATTTATATTTGATATTTTAATGAATGAATGTTATATTTGAAGTGCCAAAGTAAAATTACTTTATTTTATTATTAAAAAACAATGGATGTAATCCTCTTCCCCTTTCTCCATGTTTGAAAGGAATTGTTATTTGATTGAATAATCACCTCACATGTCTAAAGAAGATTAGATGGAATGTGTGCATAAAAAAGAACAACTTTAGTGGACTGTATGTAATATGAGATATTCTTATTTCGTATACCCTAGTGGAGGCCGAATCTTGATTCAAGTAGGTCGAATGACTCGTACCTAACTTTCCAAACCCATCTCTGAAGAGATGAAGGTAATTTAGGTCTCAAAGTGAGGGATCAAATTGCCCACATTTATTCTCAATTGAATAATTGGGTGGCGACTCAATTTCTCCAGACATGCCCATGGCTCGTTTCTGTTTCCTTGGGTCTCAAAAGAGGCTTTGACATAGTGTCGTGATTACAAATGCTCTAGCAGGATGAAAGCCTCGTTCACGATCACCTGTAGGTCCGAACCCTCAATCCGAACATAACACAATTATTAAATGGTAAAAATTTCAACCCAAACATAACTAAAACAAATCCAAATTCACTAATTTGAATGTTGTGTCATGTCGGGTTTGCGGGTCATGTCAAAAATTCCCACCTTTACTTCCAATGTTTTTGTTCTGCTCATTTTCCAACCTGATATGCAAGTTTCTAAACACATCAAATGTATCAGATTTCTCTTTAACAAAATCTACCTAATTATATTTTGAATAGTAATCTATACAAACACAAACATACATTTTTCTTGCAATGCTTTGAACTTGCATTAGACCTATGAGATACATATGTAATAGTTCGAGAATCTTTGAAGAACTAAAAAAATAATTAAAAGCATGTGAACTTTTAATCTGCTTACCCTTTTGGCAAGGACCATACGCAATGTTAGGTTTTTGTTTAGACTTAGGTACTCCACTAACTGCACCAGTCTTAGTTAATTTGACTAAGTCTTTATAACTTATATGGCCAACTCTTTGGTGCCATAGTTCAATCTCGGAGGTCTTAAGATGCAATGCTCTCAGTTTGGTTAATAAGTAACAATTGTCATTAGATCTAACACCTTCAAGAATGCAATTTTTGTTGGAACCAAGAGTCATGCGCTTATTCTTATTGACCTCAAAAATATATTTATCATCACAAATCTAATTAATACTACGTAAATTAACTTTAAGACCTTCAACATAAAGAACATCTTTAAACTCAAGCAAACCATCAACACACAATGTACCCTTACCCATTACTTTGCTATTGGCACCATCTCTAAAGGTGATTCAGCTTGGCTGCATGATTTGAAATTTTTAGCAGATCTTTATTAGCTGTGATATGTCTTGGACATCACTATCAAAGTGCCAAGAATCATTAGTGAAAGCATTTAAGGCAAATAAAGCAACATTACCTTGATTTGTTTTCTTTTTAACCCAGTTTTGTTGTTCTTTATGTGACAACTTATATTGTCTGTTGTGTGACTGCCTATGTTTTTATTCATTTTCATATAGCAAATTGTTCAATTTATAACATCTAGGTATTATATGTCCCTTAACACCACAAAACAACATATTGGTGCAAATTTTCTAGTCATAAACATTGTGGATTTAACCAAATGTGATGATGCACTATGAAATGAATTTTTAAAACTTTTGGAGGAAGAGTTTTTACCCAAACTTGAAGTCCCTTTACCAGATCTTTGTGAATTTTCTAATTTGTTTGAGATATTAGGCTTTGATGGTTCGTACTTGGTTGAGGATTCTGAAATCTATGACGCGGTTGATCTAAAAGCTTTAACAAATGTTGTTTTTGAAGCGATGCTTAGTTGTGTGCTTTAAAACCAAATCCATGCTTAATGTTGTTGTTTCTCCCTTGAACTAGAATTTCATCTACCTTTTTGGTTCCTTTTGACCAAACCTAAATAGATACTTCATGCTCTTTTATGAACTCATCCTCCTCAGCCAACTCCAATTTCAGTTTCTCAATAGTTGTCTTAATTTCAGCAATATTTTCTTCCAAAAGCACTTTCTCATATGTGACAACTTCGATCTCTTTAACGAACTCCTGTATTCTCTTTTCATTTTCTTTGTTCTTTTGAATTTCTATTTCTAAGGCATGATGAAGATCATTGTTTGCTTCCTACAATTCTTCATAATAAGTCAGATCAAGAACAAATTCAGTATCAGCATCATCAGTTACCATAGTCGTAACTAATCCAATTGTCTCTGATATGACTTCCTTTCCTTTGTCTAATATAGATGCAATAGATGCAATGTAACTATTCTGATGCTCACCTTTGCTGCTTCCAAAGTCATTGTCACTCCAAGTAACATTTAATAATTTGTTTTGTTCCTTTAAATTTGCACATTCAAACCTAATTTTTTGAATCCTGAGCATTCAAAACACTACACTTGAGTTTTCTTCTTAGGTTCTTTGTTAAATCTTTTAAAGTCAACTACATTTTTCTCTTCTTTCTAACCCTTAAACTGATTCTTCTTTTTGGTATTTTTCTTAAGAAATTTCTTAAAGTTTCTCACAATTAAAGTCATTTCTTGATCATCTGAGATTTCTGAGTTGTCATCATCATCAACATCTTTTGATAAAGAGGTTGCCAGAGCAATGGATTTGTTTTTCTTGACTTGTGGCATAAATGTCAACTCATAAGACTGAAGTGATCCCAATAGTTCATTGACACATCAAAAAAAAGGATTATTTCTTAAGTATAAGAGTGTCAAAGTAATAAACCCGGCAAGATCGGGATCGATCCACAGGGAATGAGATTTAGTAATACAAACTAAAGGATGGGCAAATATGATATGAATAATTTAAATAAATAACGAGATAATATTAACAAATAAAAGTAAAAATGGTAGGCAGTACAATCGACCATTCAAATGTAAAATAAAGATAAAACATGATAAAACGAACCATGAAAAAAGGTGGTGAAACCTACCATAGCAAATGAATGAACAAATTCACAAACAATGAACAAGAATAATTAAAATATGCAAATAAGAGAAATTAACTCAATGATGATGAAATCTAAGGTTAAGGGATCCACCCTCGATATATCCAACAAAGATAATTACAAGACAATCGAAATTCACACATCAAGGAGCTTCCAATCGGAAGGTATGTCATTTAAACCCATTTTAGTTATATGAATTATATTTGTTTCATTACCAATATTTATATTACATCTTGTAAATGGGTTCAAGCATCTAATATGCCAATCACCATATGTCTACAACAAATCAAGGTTCATAACTAGACTTGTATCGATAAGAAAGACTATACAATGTCTAGAAATGATCTAAGCATTTGATGTGTCAAGAACCATCTACAATAGATAAAGACCTCCACTTTACGAGTATTGCAAAGATTGATTAAGGAAATAAATATAAAAAATATAAAATAAACAACACAAGATTATGATTTTTAAGCACATATTAAGGGTTTAGAAAATCATTATTCTCATATCAAGGGTTTCACCCTTTCACCTTAGCATAAGAGAATTTCGTAAAACATTATGCAAGAAAGAAAATAAATTGCAAGAAGAAAATGATTTATTAATAATATAAAGAAAATAAATTGCAAGAAAGAAACACAATATTAAGAGATATTAGCCAAGAGCCAAGGTGCCTCTTTAGGTGACAACTTCGTCTATTTATAGACACAATTGAGTGGCAAAGGCAATTGTTGACAATTTGGACAATCATGTGCACTGATTTTGGCCACCAATTTTGATGTCAAAATATTTATAATTTTGATCACACGTCTTCATGAAACTTACAGATACTTCTCTCATCTTTCTAGAATATTTTGAATCATATGATTTGGATACATATACCAAGAGATATGATCAAAATCTGGAGGCATAGTTATGCTAGGCTAAAACTACAGATGGGTTCAGTTCAAGGCCTTTTTGGTCCACTAGGCACTCGAACTTCATGAAGCTTGCAAAATACAATTTTCTAGACAATTTAATCAGTTGTTTAGCAAATCAAGATTTTCACTGTTCTAATTTATATATAGAAAGTTATACTCATTCTTTCGAACCTATATCAAAAACTGAAATTAAGGTGAAGCTAATTCAAAAGGTACAAAGACTACAAATATGTATAAGTTGAGAAATTTAATGACACTATTAGTGCAATATAATGAATTAAGCTCTTATTAAACATACATATTTAAGTTTTCATCATCAATTTTTAGCTCATCAAGGTTCAAGTATCTGCAACAATAGTAGTTTTGGCTTGATATTTTTCAGGTAAAGAATTAAGTATTTTTAGAATAACATCTGCATCACTATAAGTCTTTCTCAACAAAGCTACAACATTTGTTATCTCATTCAGTCTTGCATAGAATTTTGAAACTGTCTCATTCTCTTGCATTTTGATTTTGTCGAATTGAGAGGCAAGCATAAGTCAAGAGACTTCAAATAACATTGAATGCTTTCAGATTGATTACATTGAGAAGAGAATGAAAGGCTTTGGAATTCCATTGTGCTGCATAATAGTCTTGTTGATTCCAAGCCGATTCTTCTTTCACAGCTCTAACACCTTCTTGATTAACTTGAGTAGGTGGACTCCATCCATAAACACTAGTTTTACATACCCTCTCATTAATTACCTTAAGAAAAAACTTAGTCTTAGCCTTCCAGTGCCTATAATTACTTTCATCGAAAGGAGGTGGATGGTTGATTGACCCTCCGTACTTATGAAAATCCGTAGCTAAAGAACAATGACAGGATCTACACAAGTATGTTAGTGCTCTACTTTGATACCAATTGAAAGTTTTAACGCTATAGATGTAGTTACGTAAGACCGAACTACTACAATTATATTAGATGTAAAAAACATAAATAAATTTCACAGAGGAGATCAATATGGTTCACCTATAACCATCCTATATCCATGGAAGGTTGCTGTAATTCACTATGATGTTCACGTTTACAAGGGCTAGGACTTTACAGTTGATGAACCACTATGTTCACTCACACTGACCTATCCTATATAAACAACATTTTAATCTCCTAGATTTCATCCATAGCAAACCAGCTTCTATCATTGCTGCACTTCCCTCAATTTAAGTTCCTCTCAAATTTTATTACATGTTCCTAGTGAGATAATCCCATTCTTCTAGTTAATCATAAACATTATAAGTAAATTATCACTACTCAAGCTAAACTCATACAGCTTGCACAAAATATTACTAGACATAAGTAAAAGACTTCTAGTTATAGAAGACTTGTCCAACAAACTTTTCTTCTTGAACAAGGATTTTTGAAGATCTTTCCTCATAGTAATTATTTTGTAAATCTTACACATATAAGAAAGATGAATCATATTAAGATATTAAATAAATCAACAAAATATAAATTTATTTCTAAAATGAGATAAAATCAATACTTTCTTAAAATAACTTCAAACCTTGAAAATAATATTCAGTTAAGTTACACATATTGAAACAATTAAAAGCAGGAAAGTCAAATAAAATATTGCAAGTTATGTTCTCTCAAAATACCAACACATCAATGCTACATAGGTTGACTAGGATACATGACAGTCCACGTGACATTATCCTAATTGATAATTTTGGTTTGGTTTTGTTAAATCATTGATTTTAAAATATTTATATAGAGAGCGAGACAACAAATAAATAAGTAAAAACAAAAACAAAAGTTAAGTATTCAAGTTAACATACTTTTAAAATTTCGGAGAAATTAAAAACAAAAATATTATTAAAACATGTAAATTAAGTTCTATTATCTTTTAATTGTTGTTTAGATGTATTAAATGCTAATGAAAAAGAAAAAGTCCATTAAGTTTGTTGTATTTTATTTTATTCCGACTTTGTTTTGTGGAAAGGAGATTGTTTAGCACAAAATGTGTGAAAATCCAATTTAAAAAGAGCAAACTGCGTGAATTTTAGTACATAAGGGTATTTATGTATTTCTGTCCACTGGAAGCCTTTATTAGCCGCTACCAGCCGCCACAGTGCAGGGGCTGCACTTCTTGCTTGACCGGTGGTGAGTGAGTTTTGACTGGGGATTCCGATCCATTCTCAGCGACTCTTCAGCCGTCTCCATACTTTTTGAAGCTCATCTCTTCTCTTTCTCCTGGACCTAATCTCATCTTCTGATCTTGCTTAAATCTTTTGGATTAAAGCTTTAAAGGCACCGGATTTTTCGGCATTTTGCAGCCACCACCCATTATCTTCTTTTGCCTTGAAAGAGTCTTATTTAAAAGGTGTCATCGGAGACAACTTCGAGCTTAAAGAATTAACACAGTTGTTAGAGCCTCATTTAGCGTAAGGTCAGGTTGCGTTTGGAGTGAGTATATTTTTTTTAATAGTTTCAGTGTTTTGATTATAATTATATTCTTTATTTTTAATTTATTAAAGTTTGTTACGTCATTGAATGAATGATCAAATCTATTCCTCTGTTTGAGATAGTGAGAATAGGGAAAATCGAGACTTGTGCCTTTCATAAAATGAAAATTTTGTATTTTCACAACAGTGCACATAATCTGTATACGTTGACTTCATCAACAGTGTTATCATATATTTATATGTAAAAATCGCATATTCCTCATTCCAATGTTAGAAAAGATAATCTGAAATTTTATATTATTTTAAGCCATTTCTATACTTCGTATTACCCTGGAAGTAGCAAACAATTGTACATGAAAACACGCAAATTCAAACAAGAAAAACTAAACTACAGTTATTTTAAGTCGAACCGTGTCATAATGTTTATCATTACCATTTCAGTTACCACACATTATCTTGTCATATATATATATATATATATATATATATATATATGTATATATGTTATAAATTACCCATATTATGAACGTTCCATTATTTCTCAAATCATAATATTAAATTCAGAATTCTCACAAACAGGGGTGGCAGAGCACAAATATGGAGCCTGCAGCCAAAGTGAAGGCGAGTGCCATCTGCCATGTGGTTGCGATGCCTTATCCTGGTCGAGGCCACATTAATCCCATGATGAACCTTTGCAAGATACTAGCTTCAAGTGCTGATAACATCCTTATCACCTTTGTTGTTACTGAAGAATGGCTCGGCTTCATTGGCTCTGATGCTAAGCCTCATAACATTCGCTTTGCTTCAATACCAAATGTTATCCCATCTGAGCTTGGGCGAGGCTCTGTATTTATTGAATTTTTTGAAGCTGTTATGACCAAAATGGAAGCTCCATTCGAGCAGCTACTTGATCAGCTTCAGCATGTGGTGACAAACATCATAGCTGATGATATGCTTTTCTGGGCCGTCCGCGTTGGTAACTGCAGGAACATTCCGGTGGCCTTGCTTTGCACAACTTCAACAACATATTTCTCAATGATTTATTCTCTTGGCCAGATACAAGAACAGAAACTTCTTGATTTATTCAGTACAAAATTTCATTTCGATTTTCTTTCAGCTTTCTAGATGCTAAGTTTTATACATGCTTGTTGTCTCGAAACAAATCCATTTAGACCAGGAAGATATAGAAAAAATTCTTGCAACATACTTTTGAATATCTCAGTGGCAGAAGTGTTATACAATAGTAGTATACACAACATGCATAGAAACTTGCTTCGGGAACTACCATTTGAATCAAAATTTGCTTTCTTCGGGAACCACCATTTGAATCAAAATATGCTTTTCATGTATGTAAAGGAGCATAATTTAGAACCACACCTTGCACAGATATAGATTCAAGAAAAATAACTAATCTAATTCAGGTCACAATCTTAACTTTACCATATGATTAATGAACTTGATTCTGTACCATGCCATGGTTGATTTATCCATATATGATCTGTCTTTGTGCATGACAGAGCCAGAAGACAAGAGTATGGAAGGAGGCAAGATTTTGGACGTTCCTGCCGGAATTTCTTCAACACAGTTGTCTGAACTTCGAACAATTTTCTGTGGAACTAGCTTACGAAACTGGCAGCTCTTCTCGAATTTTCTTTCGTGGGTGCCAAAGGCTCAATATCTTCTATTTAATTCGGTCTATGAGCTTGAAGCCAAAGCCTATGACGCCTTAAAGGCAAAATTTTCATTTCCCATCTATTCCATCGGCCCTGCCATACCTTTCTTCGAATTTAAAGACAATTCCTCAGCAGCTATTAGTCCTCGTGGAACCAAATATCAAGAATGGCTAGATTTTCAACCTAGTGGTTCTGTCTTGTATGTCTCATTGGGCAGTTTCCTTTCCACTTCAAGCGACCAAATGGAAGAAATTACTGCCGGCCTGCAAATCAGTGAAGTTCGGTACTTGTTGGTGGCCCGTGGAGAAACTTCAAGGTTGAAAGAGAGTTGTAGTGAGATGGGGTTCGTAGTGCCTTGGTGTGAACAGTTGAAAGTATTGTGCCACTCTTCTGTAGGGGGATTTTGGACACACTGTGGGTGGAATTCCACTCTTGAAGGCCTTTTTTCATGCACTTCGATGCTTACATTTCCTATTTTTTTCGATCAGATAACAAACAGCAGGCAAATTGTGGAAGATTGGAAGATTGGATGGAGTGTGAGGGGAAGAGGGAGGGACAAAAATTTAGTAACAAGAGATGAAATTGCTGAGATTGTGCAGAAGTTTATGGCTCAAGAAAGCATGGAGGTGCAAGAAATGAGGAAAAGGGCAAGAGAATTTGGAAAGATTTTTCATGGTGCAGTCGCTAAAGGAGGGTCATCTGAGAAAAACATTGATAATTTCATTAATGCTATTGCAAAATAGGCCAAAGCTTTTAAAGCCACTCGGAATAAAGGCGGCTCAACTGAGGTAAATTATCACATTATAGATTGTTAACAGAGCACGTCACCGATGACAAAAATTGAGTATAATAGAGCAGGAGTACTCTTTCTCTACGTATCATGTTTTACTGCTGCAGTTTGAACATTAAACTCCAAAGGAATTGCATTTTCTCTTGTCTCGAATCATGCATTAACCCATTGGACTGCTTCACCAATGAATCCCCCTTAAAAATAATTAATAATAAAGGTATGGAGACTGACCCTCCTTGTTGATAGAGAATATGAGTACTTGAAGAGGGTCCCTTGGGTTTCTTTCCCTGCCAAGTCCAATGTGAAATGGATACACGAAGATTACTTAAATGCAATAATCCAAACTTAAGAAAAGATTTTTAACTCCTTTTCTTATTCTTGTGATCTTCTATCCACAGATTTACAAGATTGTATCCGTTTTGAACTGATTCACAAATCCAAATGACATTGCCCTTTTGCTCATTAGATTTGCCATAATTTTATTGGGAAATAGTGAACTTTCACTCAGCACCTACATTTTCAATAAAGAGACTAGAAAAACATTCCTACTGAATCCATATCAACAGAATTACTAGTCCTTGACTCTTATTTCATAGAGAACTTCATAGTTTTCTTTTGGTTTCAATTGTTTCGGACACGAGCTCCAGCTCCACTTTCAACGCCTACCGTGATCAAACTCCTACCAAATGTTTCTGTATTCTCAAACTTGATGCTCAGTAGAAAGCAAATTTGGGGCTGAAATACTACCACTTGTGTAGATAAAAAATTCTTTTGCTATAACTCCATAAGTAATTACAGATGTGAGACTTTAAGTGAAAAAAAAAAAAAAAAAAACAAAAGGGCCTCTGTGAAAACAATATACCTGAATTCTGTCAAAGGAGTTTGATTTAATGTAAAAATTAATCAATGGCCTTCGTTTTGGCATGATCAAGGGAAATTCAAAGAGCAGCAACAGTCTTAAGAGTTGTGGCCTTCACCAGCAACTCGTAAGTAATTCTAGTTAGTGACCATTAGTCATTGCAGGGGCATGTTCTATCTCTCAAATGGTGGAAACAGTTTGAGTCTCTCACAATGATCTCCTTTTAAGAATATCTGATGCTAAACTTCATGAAGTTATGGCAGTCAACACAAATTCTGATATTCTTCATAATTCTGATAATATTACCTTTATAATGCTTACTTGCTTGATTCATTATGCCGAATACCAAAGCCAACTTTTCACTATGACGGTACAGCTGCTCCTCTTTGTGGACCTCTTCTATGTCATGCAAAGCCATGTCTCTGGCACATATCCCATTTCCTTTAACTGCCCAATCAGCCCAAGCTTTGTACATATGGCCTCTCTTATTCGGTGTTGTTTGCCTCCAGAGGCAAAGCCATGCCATGCACCTGATTCTCAATCTCAATCCGGCTTAAACCAGGTTCCTATCTTACTCTGTACCCCTTCATTTCTTCCATAATTAGCCCTGCCTTAAGTGAAGTTGCCACTTGAGCAAATATACATTTGACATTTAAACCTAATGTAATGAATCTCCAGGCTCCAACTCCCTCAGTTCAGCTGCTGCAAACTCAACTAAGTGCATCTCACCATCGTTTCTACATGAACCAAGCAGGACACTCCAAGCCACTTAATCAGAATCCATTTTCATTTCACTAATAAGCTTCTTAGCCTCAAGAATATGTTCACCTCCTCTAAGAATGTCAACCATGCAGGCATAATGACCTAGTTGCGGTGAAAGATTTTATTCCCTTCCTCCACCAGTCCAGAATGGCTGCAAGCTGAGAGTACAGCAACAAAAGTAGCAGAATCAAATTGGATATCCATCGTCGAAAAGAGCTGCTAAGCTTCTTTAGTTGCCCATGCAAGGTATAAGCGTTCAGTATCGAATTCCAAGAAATAAAATTCCCAAGTCCCGCTTCATCAAACACTTGCTTGGATAAGGCAACAGACCCACACATTGCTTAGGCACGGATCAAAGCATTTGCAACCTCTGTATCAGCCACAAATCCAGCCTTAATTACTTGTGAATGGAGCTGCCAGCACAAGCGTCTGAGACACTTGAGAAAGTACACCAATCCGGAGTAAAGTCCTCCCAGCGCTGATACTGTTATAATTCCAGTCCATAAAACAATATCCCAAAAATTCCTCTACAGGAAGAGCCTGTAACAGTCAGCAATATCTCCTCCAAGATCAGAATAAGCTTTCACTAATGCACTTGTGACTTCAATTTCTGAGAAAAGCCCACTTTTGATACAAAGACTATGCAGCTGAAAACAAAACTTGCGACCCAAAAAAACATCCTCCTCATAACTGCCACTCAAAGAAGTTAAAACACTAAGAAGCGTGGCATGATCAAATCTGGTACCCTCATGCCGCATTTTGGCAGACAGCTTGATAGCTTTCAATCCCAAGTTCACAAAACTGAAACCCTCCAAACATTGAATTCGATGAAATTACATTCCTAATCTCCATACTCTCAAACGCCTTCTAGGCCTCGTCTGAACTTCCATCAACCCCATAACGCTTAATATACATACCATCTTCAAAGTTCAATGCAAGCGCATGTACTTGCAAGTTGCCCGAATGGTACTCACTCTGAACGCCAATGACCTTTGAGGTCTTGGGTTCGAGTGGGGGAGGCGCCACACGGGTAAAAGAAGGTGTCCTATAAGGCCCTGTTCCCCGACATGGACAAAACCGTGAGGGTCGGTGGGCCCAGAGCGGACAATACTAGACTGTGTGCGATCGAGGACAACCGTAAGGTCCCATGCGGGTAAAAGAGGGTGTCCTATAAGGCCCTGTTCTCCGGTGGGTAGGGGATCGGTCGTTACACAAAATTGCCCGAATGGTACTCACTCTGAACGCCAATGACCTTTGAGGTCTTGGGTTCGAGTGGGGGAGGCGCCATACGGGTAAAAGAGGGTGTCCTACAAGGCCCTGTTCCCCGGTGGGCAGGGGACCGGTCGTTACAGCGCACGTGCACCTTGCACCTTCTCGAGAAGGTTGCTGCCTTTGGGGATTGAATTGAAGGAGTTCTACAACAGTGTAATTGTTATACCAGTACAACAACTGTGTTAAATGTATAAAAATTATAAACAAATATATAAAAGTTATAAATGAGTGAATAAAAATTGTGTTTACGACTTTTATTAACTCATTTACGACTTTATGACTTTTATTAACTCATTTATAACTTTATGACTTTTATTCATTCACTAACGACTTTTATATATTGTTTACTATTTTTACACGTTTGTTACAGTTATTGCACCGATGCAACAACTATACTGTATCTTTTCCCAACCGAAGACTTATGAGAGTATATGGTGTAACTAATGTTTCGAGGGAGTTGTAACACGCGGATGGCATAAAAGATTTATCTGAAGGGAATGTATATTTTAGTATTGCCTTAACTATATATTAAAATATACAGTAAAATTTTAAATAATAATATTAGACTTATAATTTATATGTAACCTAAATTCTACAACGTGACATAATACTTTACTCGACAAAATTTTATTGAAAATATAATTTCCCTAATTTATTTTTATTTTTTCCTTCTCCAATGAATTTTTATTACGTAAACTGTCATATCAAATAACAAAATTTGAATTATAATAAATTGTAAGTCTAATACTATTAAATTTTAAATATTGTAATTTTCTATAATTTTATTATTATATATTATTTTGAATAAAATTTTAATCATTGAAATACACCTTTCGAAAAATATCATATTGTGTTTGAGATGTTATATTGTAAAATTAACTATCCTGTATTTTATTCTTTTACGTTTAAATTAAACAATAAAATACACCTTCAAAGAACATTATATTGTCTTAACTATATCTTAAAAATACATACCAACATTTTTCTTTCAGTCATTTTTTCACATTTTACAGTATTATTTTGTATAAAATTCATTTTCTATCCCAACTACTTGTTGACCAAATGAAAACCCTAATAGTAACTTAAATCCTAAATCATAGACACTCTTATTTCAAAACGGTAATCAAATAGTTGGTGATGGTGTTGTTTCAACATGATGATACGAGAGTTGGAGCCAAGCTCAGGTGTGCCTGCTGCTAGCAGAGGACTTATAAAAGGCGGTGGAACCATGCAAATCACAACTAATCACAGCCTAGCATTGCAAAGCCAAGCTACACCGATGGTAAACTCCATTGGGTGGGCAACCCTGAAGCACTTATCATCATCTTACCAGTTACTTCTCCCCGATATTTTATACGCAGCACTTGGCTTCCACAAAACAACAAGAGGACAAAAAAAAGGCAGTTGATTCGCATTGTACCATCCTCTTGGTAAGAAATCATGGAGAATTAAATAATAATAATAATAATAATTATTATTATTATAATAAAAAAAGGTTAGTCAATAATTAGAATCAAAATTTACAGTAAACCCCGACCTCACCGAAATTGGAGGGTTGCGAGGTGCCCCAACCTCATGACCCCAAAATTAGAGAGTCGTCAGGTGCCCCAAACCCATGACGACAAAGGGTGGAAATTTTGCACATGACCTCAATTCAACCAAACACCAGGTCCTAAACCCATCAACCAATAGGGCTGGCCCTTGGAGGCACTGTAGAGACTGTTAACCCCCATGACAACGAAGGTGGAAATTTGGCATGAAGTTCAGACCTCAATACAAACAACCAACTGGGCTGCCCCTCGGGGGCACTTTTGAAATTGTCACCCAGGTCTTTCAAGAAAATTACTTGGATTAGGACACAAGATTTTTACGAATGCTGGCAGCTTGAATGCTAATTATCTGACCTCAACACAGGATATCTTTTTGTTGTATGATCATTTTACAATGTGCCAAATAAAAGGAGAATCATGAGGACAACGGTGGTAATGCCCATGCAAAACTGATTAACATTTTTGCTTGTGTTGTGTGAAAACTTGTATCAGGACATTAACATCTAGATTGGAGACAATAAACCTCAGGCTCAAAATTGTTTTTGAACCCTTCTTCTTTAACATGCCTTTAACCAATTTCCACGTAGAGACACCTTGTCCCAACACTAGAGCGAAAGAAAAAAATAAAATTCAAGAGATCAGGAGGAGAGGATACTTGTTCAAATATTAATGAAAATGAACATCTAAGTTGCTACAATACAAGCACACAAATGAATACCATGTGCCATCTTGTCTTGCATGCCTCTTATTGGCTCTTTCAAATTCAAACTATTCCTTTTCTGCCTTTTCTATCTATTGACTCTCAAATATCTCTCGTGGCTCTTATTTGCTCTCTCTCTGTCTTGCACTCTTATTAACTGGAGATTTATTAACAATTAGCCAAACGTCTATTAAGATATATCTAATGATCATATTTTTCAAGAGTAATAGTGCACATTGAACACCCAAAACAATTGGTACACTCTTCAGTAATATATTATATTTTCAATGATATATGTTTTTATTATTGTTATTATAATAGATGAATATTTAATTTTCTATTAACTCTTCAAATTTGGAGTATATATATTGTAAAGCATATTAATACTTTTAACTAAGCCTAGCCCATCAATTTTTTTGCCCAGCCCATGCCATAAGCCTTTTATTCATTTATATGCCATGCATTTATATTAGGATTAATTAAGACATAATTAGAAGGAAAAAAAAATTTAAAAGAGAAGGCAGAGGGGGGAGACGTGAGGAAGGGGAAGGAAGGCAAAGAAGGGGTTTGGATTTTCCAAGGAATTTGAAGATTTTGAGGTAATTCTTTCATCTCCTAGCTTACTTAGATTATGTAATTTCAATTCTATCTCTAGATAAATATTAGGAGGAGGTTATTTGATATTTGTAGATGTTATAGAGAGAGAAACTAGAGAGAGAAATGAGATTTCCATGCTTATTTAGGTTCAATTTCTTGTATTTTGAAGGAATTGAAGTCTTGATGATAATTATGGGAAACTAGGGTTCTATAAACAGTATATATTTTGAAAATTGTAATAGTCTGCTGGTTTTGAATCTGATTCTGAAATTTATATATGTTAAAATAGACATCCTAAGGATTTGTTCAAAGTTGGATTCACTGAAAAATGTTGAGTATACAATTTTATATGAATTTTCGAAATTTACTGTTCACTACTGAAAATTCAGTTTTTCTACAGAAAATCAGTTTTGGGTAAATTATTTGAGGTACCTAGAGGTCTTCAAAAATTATGAAATTTGGGATATGAGTTTGTATGTATGTCTGGTTTAAATCTAGAGAGTTTTGTGATTTTACGAATTTAGTATGAATTATCATGTATTTTGGAATGGGGAGAGGTCAGTATTGAAAGGGAATTTACAGAATTTGTGTATCTGGAAAAAAATGAAGGATTTGAGGTATCTAATGAACATAGAATGCTATGAAATTTTATATGGTATTAGATATGTATGTGTAGAAGATCCTTATAAAATATTAGACCATTTGGATGTGTCATTTAATTACTAAAAATCAGAGAACAAGAATTGCTCTGTTTAAGAAGTTTGAAAATAGAGTTAATTAGGAGAATTGGTATGTTATTGGTGAGATTGTGGTTTTATACTATTAAAGAATCTTATTTGGCTTTTTCCTTAGGTGAGACTGCGGTTCCTAATCTATACCTAAATCCGATTGAGGAAGGGGTGGCCACACGAGTTGATCCACGAGATAGTGAGTGGGAAAAATACTTTTTTTCCAACAATTGCACTATAAATTATAAATTTCTATTTTTTTATAATTGTTAGCGGAACTTTATTATGTTAGTAAATAGATATTCCTTTATTCTTGTATGAAGCATATTTCATGATTTATCAAATTTTGTCTATGTAGTTATTAGAAAGAATTGTTTAATGTTTTAGAGATTTAAAAGCAAAGAATTGAATTTTTATGTTTTACTAAGCTAGTACCCAATTCATTCCGATAGTGAAATTATAGAGGTCTTTGGGACCCATTCAGGCACACATAGAGGCTTTGGGCTGTGTGATCTGGATGTTTAGCCCTTTGGGGGTAGCTCTGCACATGCGTAGGATCAGTATAGTGATATCTTGGCCTGAGCGATCCTAGCCCCGCTAGGTCATGATTAGTGATTAGTTTGGGTACTTGATTAGTGAAACTATAATGATTTAGAAATTTACAATGCGAAATGAGTTTTACAAGATTTAGAACCTTAATATATCTATAAGATTGAAATTAGAATTCAAGTGGAAATGCCTTAGGATATTTTTATATCATAATTTTGATTTTGTGAAAGGCATATAGATTATTTAAAGATTAGCTTCCTCGTTTTTTAATCTTTTCTAAGTAGTTTTCTAATCAATGTTAGTAAAACAGAATTTTGAATCAATTACTTGTTATGAAATATTATTTTATCTTATGCAAAATTTTTATCTATTTTACTGACTCTATCCCACTCATTGAGGTTATACTCACCCTATTTTTTTTTAAACCCATTTTCCCCTGGAGATTGCAGTGTTCAGTCGAAACGCCAATAGCTACCTGAGGTTGACCACTTGATGATGCTTTGGAAGCTTTCTTTTTGATATCTGGTTTCACTTTTGCAGATGATTTTGTTACATGTGTATTTTTTTGATACTGTATATACATCAAGGAATTTGTTTTAGTTTCCTTTAAAAGCGGTTGCCTAATCATCATGCATGAGTTTTTGAGGAAACTTATATTAAAATCCTAGTTGTAAACTTTTTGAATTGTAATTAATTATATTTGAGGCCGAAGGCCATATTTTCTCTTAAAGACTGTTTGGAGATGCAATTGCTTTAATAAAGGACTTAAAGTCCCAAAAAGGAAGTTAGTAGTTTTATAAATATTTTGGAAGTGTTGAAATTTGTGTACTTGGCAGGGGGATTAGTCTAAAATACAGGGGAGACTCTGCCAAATTTTCTTAAAGTAGCATATAATTTAAAAAGTAAATTTTCTTAGCACAGTTTTAGGCACGATTCGCTCGTATAGCTAGGGGCGGGTCGTGTCAACTTGGTATCAGAGCATGGTTTTTAAGATTTTGTTAACTCTCTCATGTTTGCATATACATGGTTTTGTAATGATAAAAGAAGCGTTATATTTTGTAGGCATCATCATGAGCCAACATACAGGCAAGCCTCGCACTTGAGCCAGGGGCGGACTGAACCAAGCTGCAAATTCTCCACCACCACCACCACCTGAAGGTGAGAGGGAAAATGAACATAACCGTGGAGAGGAAGAACAGTCAAATGCGAGAGGGAATGAGAATAGGAAACGCCGTGATCCTTCTATCATTATACACTCAGTAGATGCACTTGCCCAGCTCATTGCTACTGTTACACAAAATCAAGGGCGTGTTTGATGCGTTCGAAACTAGCAAGTATACTAGTCGCACAAGTAATAAAGTGATAAGTAGATTGGTTCCCACGAGGATTGATTCTAATTGAATTTGTTATTTCCAGCAACAATTAACTAAATGGGGGGTTTTGTTGGTGGATTAACTAGATGAAAAACTGAATACGACGGTAATTAATGAATAACACAATGCAAACCTAATTGAAATGGGAATTAATCAATGATAGAAAATCTGGTAAGGGATCATTCTCCACCACAAGATATGGATTTGCGAATTAATTGTAGAATTATCATCCAATTACACATTGAAATTATCAACCGTAGATAACAACAAGCTCTGTTATCCCAATCTTTCCTTACTTTGTTGTTAAATAAAACAGGCTTTTTATTTAATCTCTATCCATTAAACAACCTAGAACAAGCTCTCTAAATTTAATTCAATGGATGCATTATGAAAAAGAAAACAGGTTGATCTAAGCAATAAACACACAAGCTCGGATTATTTAACTTAGGTTGTATTCTCCAAGTGCAATCTCTGATCCCAATTTTGCTACTAAGGATTAGAAATTCAAGACAATTACGGATCAAGATTTCAAGTCTAGCAATAGACAATATCCAGATTATATTCAGTTGGCCACCCAAATACAATCCAGCAAGCAATCATAAGCATTAAACATGAAAAAATACAAGCAACTCCAATTAGAGAATTGGATAACAATTCCTTGCACAATCAATTCACAAAAACC